>APFE031570043.1:112108-155402 GCA_000404065.3 Pinus taeda
ATCCATGCATTAAATATTTACCATTTACATCAAGGAAACTTCTAGAAGTGTTCAAGGAGAGTAAAAGTATCTAAGTGCCAAGAAAATTACACAAAAATCCATCATTTATATGCCTCAAAAGTCAACCAAAGTAAAAACAGTGTTTTGCTGGCCGAACTGGTCAAAACAGTGAAATTTCCCTGAGTGGTCGCGCCCCTCACTTTGACTGGTCGCGCGCATTGACAGCTCTGTTTGAGGGCCTTCCCGATGTCCAAATCAGGTGCAAGATAGCTCATTGGAAAGGTCTATGAGTCTACTTTCCAACCCCACTGGAATTTCTGAATTTGGAGCTGATTTGACCCCTCAAAAGTCATTTCTCCCAAGGCAGCTTTCTGCAACTCAAAAAAGGGGCAAAAAGTCAAAATTTGCATGTATTTTGAGCTTTTGGAAGCCCAAATCTTCATAAAATCTGAAACCCATCTATAGGAAAGTGTATTTTTGCATGAAAATTCCAAAAATGTAGAGTTTTCCCCGTTTTGAGCTGTCCCCATGACTGGTTGCGCACGGGGTGAGACCACTCAAATGGCCAAAACCTGTAAAATTCTCAAAAATGCCAAAAATGCCTCAAAACTCTCAAAATTTCTTGGGTTTGCTGCTAGGAGGAGGCTAATGAGTATCATGGTGAGTGAGAGAGGCCTCAGGCAAGATACGGAGCGGGTTGGTCTTCTTCTTCCTCTTGCGGACCTCGGACAACCTTCTTTGGAACATTTTCATCTTCGCCTTGCAAACATGCATCCTAGCCCAATAACCTGTGATGACCGCCCTTTCCACCCTTATGAGGCCTCCTCTGTACCTCAACCTCTGTAGATGATGAATGGTCATCACCTTGCTCATAAGTCTCGGTATCTGGCATGGTTTTGGGGCAAGATGGGCAAACTGAAGGACAAATTGGACTGCTGCCTCTGCCTGAAAAAGTACTGAACTCTATGTTTTTTCAAGGGGAAAAAACATGAGGGGAATATTAGGGGAGGGAACTTCTTAACAAGGAATGGGAATATATGATAATAATAGGGAATTTTCAAGGGAAACTTTACACATTGTCATGCATATAGGAACAGTTTTAACATTGGGAAATCATTTGCCAAGAACATCTCATATGGGACAAAACATGTATGATAATGAACATGGAAGGGGCATACATGAATCAAGAGGGACATAGGGACACCATACACCAAATTCACTGAGGAGTTCATGTGTGTTATAAGGCAGATTCTGCTCTTTTTGTTCTTTAAGGGTTACATGCACATTAAGGAGTACATACTCATCATTTTCACATGAAGGGAAAGTGTTTCATGTATAAGGGGGTGTCAAGGATATATAGAGGTTTGTACATGCTTTTAAATATACAGCACATTAAATTTACATGACTCTCTTCAGTCTTTACAATGTATCTTTTCTTTTTGTTTTAGTTTTTTGCATGTGTATGGTAGAGGGAATTAGGGTTTGAGTGCTTGTGAGAGGGGTAGGGTTTATAACTTAGGGATGGGGGTAGGGAAACATTTATGTGCAAATGAAATAGGACAGAGATGCAAACATGATTATTAATGAAAGAGTGGAAAAAGGAAGGGATCAATGGGACAATAAACACTTGAAACAGTCACAAAACCCTAGCATTTTACAAACATTAGCAACGGCCATATTAATCCATTCACTTGCAACTTTAAATGATAAAACCATGACACACATCATTATTTTCACCATCCATATCATCATTCATGAATTGAGTGCCTACCTCGATCAATTTAGCAAGCAAGAGGGCAATTTAGTCGATTTGGAGTGGTTCTGTAGAAGACAGCTTGAGTGGTCGCGCCCCTGCTCTGAGTGGTCGCGCACTGAACCTGAGTGGTCGTGCACATGCACAGCCTTGTTTGAGGGCCTTCCGGGTGTCGGAATTGGGTGTAGGATGGCTCGTTGGAAAGGTATTTGAGTCTAATTTCCAAAACAAGTGGAATGTTTCAATTTGGAGTTGATTTGACCTGTCAAAAATCAAATATCCCAAGACTGGTCAAAAAGTGCCAAATGAGGCTGCCTGAAAGAAGAGTGCTGTTGCAGTCAACTTTTGAATGCCTTCCTCAACCCAAAATTGGGCTCATGATAGCTCATTGGAAATATATTTGTGTCTAGTTATCATTTTACCAATCAAGCAAATAATTTGGCGAACCACGCTAGGAGAAAACTTGATTTTCCCAAGGTAACTTGCAGAGGTGTCTTTGATTCCCCTGAGGTAACCGTATTCTTGACATTTTTCTCAAATCATGACACCTGTGCAAAAAGTGAATGAGGTGTTTCTTCCTTGGCATGTTTTGTACAAAAGCCTCTCTCAGTTTCCCAAAAGTCATCTTTGATTGCTCTGAAGCATCATTTGAGTGCGACTTGTCCCGATGTGTGAAACAAGGAATTCTATCGAAATGAAGCGAGATGAAGGGGATAGGGGGATTCTAAATTCTTGGGAAAATTTTTGGGAGTGGGGAGGGATGTTAGGAAGCAGGGAAAAGTGGAATCTCAAAGATTGAGTGAGGGGAAGGGGTCCAAAAGGGCAAAACACAGGCCCAACCTAGAAAATTCCAAGTGTATCTAGAAACTAGGGTTGTGGAAAAATGAAGAATTTGGGGGATCTAAGTGATGCGAAGTGTTTGATAAGGTACTTTAAGGATAGGGGAAGGTGTATGAACATCAGGATACAAGTTTTGCTATGATGATTTTGTCCGTCCAAGAGAAATTGGCTTCAAAACCCTAGGAGGGGGAAATGAACTTGCCAAGGCACAACTGAAGCATGAACAAGATGTAAAATGACTCATTAGACACTGACATGATAATGAAAACCCTATGAATGATGATAGACTCAGCTGAATAGTGACCGAGATTGGCATTTGGGCAACTTTAGAAGGAGTTAAAGCAAACCCTAGACCTAATGCCTAGTGACCAAATTTTGCTTGAAGACTCATTGAAATGACAAAATTTGACCTTGACACTTCAAAATCACTTTGTAAGAGCATATTTGATCACTGGAGGAAGGCTGGAAAGGCTGACACTAACACTCATCATCATTTATTGCAAACAAATGTATAGCCTTATTAAATGAATCTTTTGTTGAAGCATCCAAATTGGAATCTGCAGGTGTCATTAGTAATTTCCAATCTTCTATTGTTGGAATCACATCTCTAATGTTTGTTAATAGATGAAGAAAACATCTTTGATCATTTCTCTATCCTTCTTGCTTGAATATTGTATCAAGAGTTACAACAACTGCGAATAAATTCCATAATTCTTTTGCATGACCTTCACATGCATATGCAGATCTATCGATAACAACAGGTAGTTGTCCCAAATCTCCAACTAATATAATTGATATTCCTCCAAAAGGGACTTTTTAATTATGAGGAAAATATTGATGATTCGAGCATCAATACGTGTTAAAAAATCTCTCCCTATAACACTCATCTCATCAATAAGGATGTACTTAACATGCTTCAACTCCTCTTGTAAGGTAAGTAAAGGTGACCCTTGTAAATCGGTGAAGTTCCTTACTGGTATATGAATAGTGAGTATATTGTTGATGTAGATATCTTGAATGTTGCAACGCTGGTAGGGGCCAAAAGAAGAAATGGGATCTTATGAGGAAGAGAGTCCATTTCAAGTGTTTGTTTAATAGCACTAATCAAGTGAGACTTTCCAGTACCTTTTGTCCCTTGGATAATCATATACAAGGATCCTTTGTTGCCATATCCCTTTTAATGTTAAAAAATTATATTATAAGTTATTTTTCTTTTCTCCCAAACTTTAAAATGATTTTTTTTTAAAGATTCATTAGTAACAATTGCATTCACATTTTTTATTAGATGTGAAGTTCACTGCATGTCTTGATGCCTCTTCATCAACAAATCTAGAGCTCCAATGGTTCATAACATCACAATCCCTAAATCTAATCATGTCAAAGTCACTGACATGTATAAAATTATTCTTATACAAACCTGAAATAATATCTCACTCATGTTGCTTAGAATCATTCTATACATGTAAAAAATATTCATCCTCATCTGGACATTGAGTTGGATCCTTTAAAGGTATTGGATTACAATCAATATGCCAAGTATTATAGGAAAAAAATTCCCAATTTCATATGATTTCATCATATGTAGCTCCAATATCTGTATGAAATCATCAAATGGCTTCTACAATACCAACTCAGACAAACAAAACTCCACAAAACTATCATTGTCGCGAGGGAGAACTAAAGAAAACTTAAGAAAGACTCATACAATGGCTGCATTATTTCATGGTAACCATTTCTCTTCAAAGAGACATTTGTCATATGACCAAGATCTAGTAGCTTCTATCAGTGAAAGGTGCTCCATACTCACAAGTCTCTTCATATATGCATCAATAAGAGAATTATCATTACGCTCATTATATGCATCAACTTTTACTTGTTTGAAACCCTTTGTCCCAACATTTAGAACAATGAATCTATGATTACATTTAGAAAGTGGAAGCTCCAAAATCATATGGAGTGTTTCTTGTGCTCCTACATCCCTATCAACAATAGTATCACACAACAATTTTCTGTATGTACATGCTGCTAGTTCATTTGGATTTTGAATAGAAGAAATAAATATCAACATATCATGGAAGCTCTCTGACCCTTTTTCTGATTTTGTTGCATATTTCGTTATGTATTAAATCACAACATGCCTAGAAAGAATAGGTTTCCAATCCATATTTGCATGTCACATTATTAATGTTTCAAGATTATGTGTATTTAATCTATCATCATTTCGTCTAGGTTCATATATTTTTTCTCCACTCTCATGAACATAAAGTCTTGACATTTTGCATAGATCCCAGGGTGCCTTATATATCTACACACCAACTTTCCACCCTTCTTTCGAAGCCATGATTTTTCATTGCACATTATGTGGTGTTCAACATAATTGATAAGTTATTCATAGTCCACCATTGCATTGGACTGGAATATTTGTTTAGTGTTCTTTAGGAAAGGATGATCATCATCATTTCATTGAATATGATATATATTTCATTTTCATTCGTGGATTGAACTCATGGAAAAATCTATCAAAGTATTCTTTTGAAATTCTAACTTGATTCAGGTCGTTCCAATTCAATTTTTCCATATTGGGAGCATATTTTAGCCAAGGAAACCCATGCACATGTGGAGATCCACGATGTTTCCATTCATAATGACACCAAAAATATGTAACATGATGAAATTTTGAAAATATTTCATCTCAAAACAATATATGTCTCAAATGCACATAACTTGATACAATGTGAGGATTATCAATCACATTTTGGCGTCTCCACCTCCTTTCTTCCTTTGGATCTGCAAGTGAGGTGTTGGCATCAATATATGAAAATCTTGCCATTGCATACCTGCTACACTTAGTGTGAAGAATATTGTAGGAAGCCCAATTTGTTGAACAAAGTCACATAATTTTGCATGAAATTTGGTCCAATATGCACATGTACCTCTTAGAACATGTCCAAATCTCATCAATCTATGTGAAATTTTAGAATTGGGAAGACTTTGTAAATTCTCCCCCAACTCATCAACTATTGTTGGTAGTTTTGTCATATTTATTTTAACAAAAACTACAAAATACATTTGAGCATGGTGTCTCATGATAATATTAAGTCTTCCAAATCAAGGATGTCTTCCAAACTTGTTATCATGATATATGAGGAGATGTTTTGCATACTCATGAAGATGCACATTTCTTAGTTGTTGTTGTAACCAAACAACTTCTCCTCTAGGGAACAATTACTTCAATATTATACTCATTTATGGCAGATGAACCAATGGTAGGCAAATTAATGACATATGTAGTTTAACCATCTAGTTGGTTTACTTCTCCATTAGGATTATTTTCCCATGCTCAAATAAGTTAAATTTCTCTAGGTGCATTTGGAGGCCTTGCAACAAAGGATCTTGTGTCACAATATTCTAAAGCATCTTCATGACCTGGAACTCCTTCCAACATTGCAAAGTTCATATCATTTTCCATATCTGGTGGTATAATGTAATTAATCATATGTGACACATTTGTTTTTTTTTTGTTAATCCTTCCACAATATGCATATCAATTTCTACACCTTTATAATATGAATCATTTTGAATCTTATAGGGTAATGCATCTTGTACCTTTTTCTTTCTAATAACAAAATCATAGCTTCATCCTTGCTCACCTTTTTTTCACAAAACTAGCGTTAAATCCAAGTCTTTAATATGTCGAGATAATTTCTTGGCAACATATTTGACATGTTGAGGAAAATTGATTATGTGTCCTCTATATTTGTATTGGACACCTATTGAATGCATTACCTGCCAAAATTGGACTCACTCATGCTATCAACATTTCCTCAACTTGTGTAAGACTTCCAAGGATCAAAAGCTGCAACCTAGTGCTATCACTTTGTAATTTCTTAAGGTTCTAAAATAAACCTAGAGATAACCACAAAACCACTTTTAAGATTGGAATCTAACCCTTCTAAACGTAGAGAGGGATCTCTCTATTGGATTTATATTTGTTGTAGTGGGATTTAGGGCTAGTTATTAAGCTCAAAGTTTGGTTTTTTGAAATGTTTGGTTGAAACTACAAGGAAAGTTCATTGGGAAATTGAGTCAAAATCTTAGGGTGGTCAGATATAGAAATATCATAACATATTGAAATAAGGAAAGGTAGGAAGGCTATTAGATCTTTGTATCTTTGTGGAGTGAAAGGGAGGAATAGATTCAGATTTAATTAAACATAAAGCATTTTAACATGAATTCTATATTTAACTTCAATTTGAAAACATATAAATTGCCTACAAGTTAGGAAAGAGTGTGATTAAACAAGTTCAGACCTTCATCTTGTTTTAAACAATTCAGATAAGAAAACAAATGAAAAAAGAGATATAACAAGTTTACAAAAGGAAATACTTCATCAATTAGCCTGACACATGAGTCCTGGAATAATCTTCTATATTAATGAAATGATCACTTTCAACTCAATGAACAACTTTACATCAAAATATCCTTTCTTGATACAAGTCCCAACGTTTGTACTTCAATTTGTGAAGTACTTATACAAAAATGATCAAAAATATATGGAGTGAAAATATCAATATTTTTTACAAAATATCCTAAACTGATTACAAAAACAATACAAAAAAGTAGGCAACTAAAACTGATGGAGTGCTATAGCACTATCTTCGAGGATTTCTGGTGATGACTCAGCCTGAAGAAGTGTTTCCTTGATGTTGAAGGTGAAAAACAGTTTTACCCAAGTAACTCACACAATTTGTCCCATATTTCCTCACTTGGAGTGGAGAATTTGACTAGCTTCGTGTAGGTTTCATTCATCTTGGTGTACTTTTCAAAAGTAGGTTTGATGATAAACAAGTGATTTATCTCATGTTTGATTAGTGGATCAAAGTCCAAAGCTTCCATGAAGGCTTTTCCTATGATGCTTCCTTTGATGGTAGAAAACTTTGACTTATCCCTTGCTATGGTATATAATTTCTGGTGATAATCTTCTAAACTGATCAACTTATCTCCAATCCCTATCAAACCTAGAAGTCCCTTCTGATTTAGCACATTAAATTTTATGTGGAACTTCTAAATGTTGGACTCCATATTGTGAAACTTGTTCTCCAATTGTAGCATAAGGTTCATTTTTGTAAGGACCCTCCTCACCTCCAAAATTGTCTCTGTCTTATCTGCAATTTCAAAATTCTTCTAATTCTTCTTTAGTCTTCAAATTCAAAACTCTGACCAGAGCAGTAGATTGACCTAGCTTCTTCCCTAAATCTTATTTTACCTCTTTAGACCTATGTATTAACTCCTCTTGCTCAAAAATAATTTGAATTGAGGGCCATATTTCAGTCATGGCCTCATTTATTTCTATCCATATACTCTCTTTTTCCTGTGCCAATGTTTGTGCCATTGCTGATTCATTTTGCAATTGTTCAATCTTCTATGTTAATTTATGAGTTTTCTGCAGCTCAACAAAGTATACATTGCCAATCTTTAGCTTCTTCTCTTGAAGGTTATTCAGCTCAATTTTTAGCTTCTCAATTTCATGTCCTCTGATTGAAAGGTCATCCATTGATCTAATAAGTTCCTCCGAAGAATCTGTAGATTTCCCTTCAGTGATGGTTGCTGAAGTGGATTCCCCTACTACTGATCTAGATGCAATGGGAACTATCGTCAGTGGAACAGTTGCCCACTGTGTGGATTGTTCTCTTTCCTTTAACAATTTCTCCATTTCAACCTCCATTGATTTGATCTATCCTCTTTGTTCAATAATGATCCTTAACATGTCTTCTTTTTCCTTCTCTAACTCTCCAACTTCCTTAGTTTGTGGGTCTTCTGTGGAGGGAAGCTTGCACTACTTCTTGAGTGCTACAAAGTTAGCATTTTTCCTCCTGATAATCTCTTATGTCGCTTTCACATTGTTGGGACCATATCTAAGTTTGATTACAAGGTCTTCCAATGATTTGATTTTTGTATATTTTCCTAGAGAAGAGACTTTCTCTAATTTAAGCTGAGACTGGATGTTATTTAAAGAGGCTTGCAGCCTAGAATCTACCATTAGTGAAGTTGTCAAAGTGGAGTACAACATCTCCCCTATTTTCTTGTGCAGGTCTATTTGATCAATTAGATGAATTTGATCAATATTGAAGGAAAATTTTGATTTTTTATAATCTTCATGAGTCTTTGGGAAATGGACCTCAACATTTAGTAAGGTTATCTGCATTTTCCCTTTCTCTATGTCAAAGGCAGAGAGTAGCCTATGCTGTGAAGAGGTTGCCTGCTTCCAAAACTGTGTATATGTTGTAGCTTTTAGCAATTAATTTTTCTTCTTAATCTCTCTGTACTTAGCAAATATGTTTGGTTTAGCTTGGTCATGAACCAATTCCCCTAACTGAGAGGTTTCTAATGGCTCTTGGGAGGCCAAAGAGGATGGATACCCTACAAAAATATCTTCAGTTCTCCTTGAAGCATGAGGGCCTATCAAAATAATGGTGGACTGTGCATTCTCTTCTTGAAAGATTTCTTCTTTTGGATTAGTCCTTTTCCCTTTTTTATAGATTTGAAACTCTTTCTCTGGAATTTTTTTGATTGTAGGGGAAGCCTCTTCCCTTATTTTCTTGTCCTTCTTATCCTGTGATGTAGGAGTATGTGCTATTGTAGTGGAGATTACCTATTATTCTACCTCATGCAAAGTGTTTTCTAGCTGTTGATTCCGATTCATGTATTTCTCAATTTCTGGCCTGGGAGTGTGAATGTATGAAGTAGTCTTATGTTCTACTCTTAGCTTTGAAATAGCTCCAAAGGGGTCATATGACCAAGTGAAACTGAGTTTGAAATTCATTTGGCTTAGGAGGATTTCGGCTTCTTTGGCTGCTACTCTGGTGTTACAGATGAAAGGGTCGACCTGTGCTTTAATTTTAAATTGTGATTCTCTTTGTTGTTACAAAACGAAGATCATCCATATGAATCATCATCTAATGTATTCTAATGAGAAAATTCTCATTGGGACATACTTTGGCAACTTGTAAGGTAGAAATTCACACCCATACACCCTAATTTCTGTGTTATTCTCGTACAAGTACCTTTCAACTGTTTTGGTCTAATCACTAAGGTGTAAAAGCCTTCTTATTTCAAGCCCTATTCTAGGTTCAACTTCACTACTCAATAGGTAACAAAATGTATATAAAAATTGGTCAACAAAGTCACTGAAAGTAAATTCATTGGAATGCTTCCTCACCAAGGAGGTCTAATGAATTACAGATAGGGAATTTCCTTATTCATCCAAACTTTGTAATGGAAACTAAAATATGTCTACCTGATGGTATAAAAACAAATAAACCAGAACTTATGCATATTTAAAGGTCCCTTCTGTAGAAAACTTTAGGAACTAATCGTGGATGGCATCTGCTAGAAACTGAATGTAATTGAATATGGAGAGTTTTTCACCTGTTGTAAAGAATGAGAAAAAAGCAATGATGGCCTCATCAACCCATTGATCATATTGGTAGCCAAGTAAACATGAAAGAATTGAGAAAATATGTTTTTTCATCTCAGGGAACATAGAGGATGAATAGGGGGGATTTTTCTTAGGTAATTGAGCATCCTCAGGGAGAAATGTTTCAAAAATATTTTCTCTGTGAGGGAAGGTGAGGTTCTTGTAGAGTTCCATGAGGGAATCTACTATAAAAGATTTAGGAGGTGCAGAGTTTTGAATTTGGAGCATTTGGGAGATTGATTTAGAGGTGAATGTGAAAAGGATGTCATTATTTTGGGCCATAATTGCCCTCTAACTGGGAATATATCGAAATTGGCACCATGAGACAAACTTAGGGTACTTGTAGGTCTGAGGGAAAATGAGTTGGTGTAGGGAGGAATGTCACGGGCCTAATTAATCGTCGAGGTCTATGAATTTATGCTTTAACCAATTGTGGAGTTCATAAAGGTCGAACTCACTACTGGTTTCACTAATTTTGTACTCTTGGTCTACTAGGGTTTAATGGTCCAAATCCATGACAAAGGGAAGGAGGGAGTTCTCTTCTGTCACCTTAGTTTTCCACTTAGGAGCCATACTGAACAGAAAAGAACTGTGAATATAGAGTTTACCCAGGAATGGTTGGATGAAAAATGGTGGCTTGGCGTATAGAGGTTGTGCGTTTGTTGATTGGTCATAGTGACAAGCTAATTCGATGATTGGATGTTGTAGTAGACTATGTTTGTTGATTGGGTACTTGGAACACGTTCTGGCTAGAAATGTCTCAGAACAACAAAACAAGGGTGAATAAACAGGCTTTGGCTTGTTTTATAAGCGAAAATCAACTTATCGTTAGGATTGGGACATTAAATGGGAGTGGGTCCGTTAGAGTGGGAAACAATTATATAACGGTATAGAATAGTGCTATGTGTCGGAACAGTAGTGGAGTGGGGGAGGGATGTGACCGCAATGGGAGAGGAGAAAAGTGGGGAGCGCCATGTCGTGGCATCGTATAGGAGTGAGGTGGGGACCGAGAAGCACCACATGGTGGAAAAGAAGTGGAGCGGGAGCATGGGGTGAGTCAATGGTCACAAACGCAGGAGTCAAAAGGGGGATTTGGGGGGGGGGGGGATGGTATATGGTTTTAGGTGGGGAGCAAGGGGGGGGGTCCACAATAAGCCTGGAGGTGACACGTTGCACAGACGCTAATGGGGAGACCACTTTTCAGACCCCCCCCCCGTCGAAGGGGCGGGGGGCTCCGAACTCATCACCCGCCTTTGATCCGAGCGGATAAGACCTCGGTGGTTCATTATTGTGTATCCTTTGTTACAAGTGACAAACATGTCACATCAAACAAAAAAAATTATTAATATTGCAAATCACATTTTATAAATTGCGATTAAACTAATTACACATCTTAATTAAGTCTAATTTGAGTGCAAATAAAGTATGCACTCAAATGTAATAAAATAAACTTTATTTAAAAAACTAATTTAACCACTATTATAGAATGTGGTTAATTAATCAAACCTTAACTAACCTAATTAAAACTAATCTGACCACGATTAAATTGTGTGGTCAAACAATTTCTATTATGACTAGACTAACTTTATTCACAAGTCTAATCACACTTAAACAATGTGATTAAACCATTAAACCTATCTTGTTCTAACTCCAATGTGGCATTTTAACTAGTTGCACATTATTTAAATTTCTAAAGGCATTTCTCATGCATATTTTTATTTTTATTTTTGAAATGCAATGGCATTTAGACTTTCTCACTTATTTGGGGTTTTTTCATTTTTCACATATATATTTTTTCCTTCTTTTTTATCCCCTTTCTTTTCTTTGTCTATTTTTCTATTTTTCTATTTTTTCTTTATCTTGGAAATCATTTGTAGAGTGAAACATTATTTACGACAATCACAATCATGAAAATTCAAAGATAATCAACTTATGATACTATAAATTATAGGAACCTAACAGTGGCTCCAAAGGGGATATCATCCTCCTTGTGATGTGTTAAGAACGTTGTAGATTAGTAGCCTTTATCCATTGGGCAAGTTGTCTTTATGCTGCGACTGAACTGATTTACCTGCTGTTATTTTTAAATATGGGCAAAAAATCATCAGAAGCTTAGGGCCTTCTCCCTGGGCTTCAACTCTTGATGTGAGCCACCCTCACTTTTGCAGTAGAAAAGTAAAATGATATTTACAATGATTCTAAATGAATCTAGTCTATTCTGGAAGAAAGTAATGTTTGAGTAGTCTTCCATTGATAGGTCCACGTGGCAGTCCTTCTCTAGTCAAGTCCTTTAACAAAAATGCATTGTTAGCTTTTAAAGTTTCAATTTTATATGGCCCTTTCCATAGACTGTCGAATTTACCATGCTTACTTTTGTCTTCATTCCTTGAATCCCATTTTAACACGAGGTCATCTATTTGGAAATCTTCTGCACTTTTCCTTTTGTCATGGATATTCTTGATTTTATCCTAAATCAGTTGACTTTTGTTGTAGACCTCCTCCCTGAATTGCTGCAACTGTATGGTCTAATTGATCCTTCTCTGTAAATCGTTTGTTTCTACTTCTGCTTCCTGCAGTAACTTTAGCAAAGGGATTCCCAGGGAAGTACGAAAGATTTCATCTACTCCATATACTAATTGAAATGGAGACATCCCAATAGATTTCTTTGTGCTAATTCTATCGGCCCACAAGGCATTAGTCAACTTCTTATGCCAAGATTTTTTATTTTCCTGTAATAATTTCTTGATGATGTTGACTAGGCTCTTGTTAGAAGACTCAGCTAACCCATTCCCTTGTGGATAATAGGAACTAGAGTGTCTTAATTTTATGTGGTATCGACCATTTTCTTTGATTTAAAGGCAACAACGTTGTCAGTGATAATATTATGTGGACATCCAAACCTAGACAAAATGTAACCTTCTAAAAATTGAATGATTATAATGTTTGTGGCCTATCTGGTTGGAATAGCCTCAATCCACTTAGTAAAGTAGCCAGTGGATGTCAAGATTCACCTATGTTGGCCTAAGGAGCTTGGATGGATTTCACCAATGAAATCCATACCTAACTGTTGAAAAGGAACCTCAACTGAAATGGGTTTCAATGGTAAAGGAAAAAGCTTTCTCTTGTCTTCAAAAATTGGGCACTGGTGGCAAGTGGTGACTTTCTTATGCACATCTACAAACAAGGTATGCCAGTAAAAACCAGCCCTCAAGATTTTGTTGGTTGTGGTCATCCAGTACAAATGGCCTCCATAGTCTCCTTGATGAAACGCTTCCATGGCCTTGTCTACTTCATATTTCAACAAAGGGTTTAGAAAAATACCTCCAACATCTTTCCAATATACAATCTGATCTAGAATACATAATTTCATAGCTTTCACTTTTAGAATCCTAGCTTTTGTCTTTGTTAAACTAGGAGGAGCTTGTAAATTTTTTAACACAAAGATAATGTGTGCATACCATAGAGAGGTAGCAAAGGCCTATGATACCTATGGAGTTTCCAACTCTTCCTGTTCATCAAGTGCAGATATAAAATTAATATATAGTGCATGAAAATTGGACTCAACCATTAGCTTAACAATCCCTGACCTTTGATTATCTTTGTAGGTCTTATCTCAATGTCATATTCTAGGATGACTGCAATCCATTTCCCTCTCCTACCATCTGTGTAAGTTTGTGTCAGAATATCCTTTACCACAATAGTTGGGACAAATGCAATGATATTCGAATGTAGAATGTAAACTCTGAAGTATTTTAGTGCTTTCACCAAAGAAAAGGCTTGTTTCTCCATGATGTTATACTTTAATGAGGCATCCATTAAATCTATATTGAAGAAAGTTATGGGATGTTCATATCCTTCACTGCTTTTCTGCAATAAAACAATTGCAATAGTATGCTCTGATGCAAAAGAAAAAATTATAAAATCCTTTGTAAAGTCAGGGCTTATCAAAACCAATGCAATGGTTAAAGAAAACTTTACTTCATTAAAATATTTATTGGCTTCCGTATTCCATTTTATTTCAATATCTTTCTTTTGCATGTTTGTAATGGATCTTACGATTTCGGCCAAGTTAGGAATAAATTTTCTAAGGAAATTTATCCTACCAATGAAGGATTGAACTTCTTTCTTGTTTCTGGGAGGGTCAATTTTCAGTATGGCTTCAACTTTGTTAGGATTTATTCTAATACCTTCTTTTGAAATGATATGACCTAGAATTTTTTCCTCCTCTAAACCAAAAATAGTTTTCTTAGGGTTCAGTGAGATACCATATTTTCTGCACTTTTCAAAAACCTTTCTTAAATGCAATAGGTGTTCTTCATCTATTTTTGAAAACATAGTTATATCATCTAGGTAAATCACAATGAATCTATCTATTTCATCAACAAATTATATGTTTGTTGCTCTTTGGAAGTGGCCCCAACATTCATAAGGCCAAAGGGAATTTTTACATACATAAAAATCCCCCAAGGTGTAGTAAATGTTGTTTTGTGTTGATCATCAGGTTGAACCAGAACCTGGTTGTATCCTGAGAAACCATAAAACAAAGAGATTTTGTTGGAACCAACTACCTTTTGTAGGATGTGATCCATTTTGGGCAGAGGGCATTTGTCGTTATGAGAGACCTTGTTTAGATTCCTAAAATCCACATAGATCCTAATTTCTCTTGTTTTCTTTATGGTAGGTACTAGATTAGAGACCCATTTCGAAAATTTGAGGGGTACAATGATCTTTGCATCAAAAGAAAAAAAATGATTTATTTTCCCATCAAAGGTAATAAGACTGGATTCACTCTCCTCAATTTATGTTTGAAGGGCTTTTGATCGTCCCTGATGGGAATGGTGTGTTGTATGATACTAGTGTCATATGATTTTAAATCTTCATAGCTCCAAGAAAACAAATCAGGGAATTCCTTAAGTAGCTTAATGTATTTTTATTTTTCTTTAGGAGGAAAGGATTTGGATAGTTTCACAATTTTAGGATTCTCTATAGTTCCTATGTTACTGTCCTCTACCTCAGCTCGTATTGGTTCTATTTTTGGCTTTTTGGCTACATCATTGAAGTCAAAAAGCTCTTCCAATGATACCAATCCTCTTGGAAACACAATGTCTTTTAGTTGTACAACCTCAAGTTCTTCTTGATTTTCATCGATTTCATTTAACACTATTTCTTTTTTATTTTCATCTACATCATTATCTGTATCAATATTTATAGACTCAAAATCATCTTTTATTTGTAAATAATTCTCTACTTCTTTGCCACTTCCAAAAACTTGCCAATATCTTACATTAATTGGGACAATTGGTCTATGTTTTATCTCAACCTCATATTTTCTATTAGGATGGAATGACACCTTACAAGTACCAGATGAAGTAGCTAAAGAATCTGCAAAAACATGCTGGCCTCTAGGAATAAGAGATAATTGATATTCAGGGAAAATGTTAAGAAAATATAAAAACAAATTTCTATAGGATCTTAATCTAGGGTTCTTGGTTGAATATTCATCTTTAATATGGTTAATTATGTGTTCTGAATCTCCGTGCACATAAATTCTTTTTCCCCTTACATTTTCAAAAGTTGTAATCCTAAGATTAATGCTTCATATTCAGTTATATTGTTTGTACATTGAAAGTTTATTTTGTAAGAGTGTCCTTTAGCTATCCATGTTTGTG
Organism: Pinus taeda; assembly: GCA_000404065.3. NCBI lineage: Eukaryota > Viridiplantae > Streptophyta > Pinopsida > Pinales > Pinaceae > Pinus > Pinus taeda. The sequence continues at coordinate 127,848 of APFE031570043.1, forward strand.
AGTTTAGAATCCATACACCTACCCCTGCTCCTTCCTTGCTTATATCCCCATCAAAGTCCATGTTCCATAGGGCTTCACTCTCTTCCTCTTGTTTCCCAGGTTCAAATTTCATTTCCTCTGTCTTTCTTAGCTCAACTTCTAAATGTGAAACTTCCTCCTCTACGGATTCATCATTGTATAAAATAGAGTCTAAATCTGAATGCACAGAGTACAAAGAGTAATTATTTGATTTTTCTTGGCTACTAACCATGTACTTCATGAGAGGCTCACTATATAATTTTCTCTATTGACCAAAAATAGGAATGGTAGCATAGGCCATATCCATTTGCAAATTACCTTGTAACTTTTCTCCCCAAGACCTTGATAGTATCATTCCATACTTAGGGGGTATGTTTGTGACTACAATGTGCATGACTAGACTTTTCGCTGGGATTTGGGTTAAAGTGACACACAAGTCTTTGATGAGACCTAGGCATCTAACCTTGCTAAAATCAAAGGAAAACAAATCTTTGTAAGGCCTTGTGATATCTAAACCAAGTTTTTCCATGGTGGCTCTGGGCATCAAATTGTGAGAAGCAGCAGAGTTAAGCACTGTGTTATGCATAATATTGTCATGAATATTCAAAATAATGTAAACAAGAGGCATAATTCCATCCTAAGATTTTCCTTCCACTTCAAGTCTAAATAATAACTTAGGTTGGTCATCAGTCAAGTTTACTATGCATGTCCCTTCCCTATTTTCAAGGTTTTCATAACTTATGACCTATATGCATTTTTATTGTTTAATTCTCTTAAGGGAATCAAAATTTTAATTTTATCCAACTTAGTCTCAATGCTGAAAGAGGTTTGAGGTTTGTCTATCTCTTTGTTATTCTATTCCTGTGTTTTAGGAGGCTCTTTTTGATAGTCATCCTTTGTTTGGATAGTGGAAGGGGCATCATTTTGAGTTTTGTTGGGAGGATTTCCAGTAGTATTTTTACTTCTTAAGTTGTACTGCTTATGAAATTCCATTATAGCATTTTGGCATCCTTATTTATACTCATCTGATTATGAAGGGAGGGCTTCTGGTTGTGAAAACAAGAACAGATCTTGCTCTTATTTGGTCAAGAAAATATGATATATATTACTTTATTCAAATACGTTTATCTAGTTTTCTTTAGGATCTTCTTTCAACTCAAATTATTCATTAGCATAGCTTTCTTGGAAGGGATACCTGATATGTTGTTGATCATTTGGACCTATTTGTTCTCTTTTCTTTAATAGGGGTGGATTCCTCCTAATATTTTGGTTTCTGTTTTGAGGGCGACCTATATTATCTCTTGGAGGAGATCTATCAGTTAAACATATTCTCTCTACCATTATTTCCATAAACCTAATTAAGCTATCCAACTTAGCATTGGATGAGGAAGGAGAAAGTTCCTCTTTAATAGATACTCTCCTTTCAACTTTTAGCCTAGCTCTTTTGGCTAACAGATTAGCTTCTAGACTAACTACATTTCTTTGCATCTCCTCAAGGGTAGCAGGAGTTCTCTCTCTAAGTTGGTAAGACATGTCTGTATTAAATCCATCTGGGAATTTGATCAGGGTTAGACCTGGTGGGGGTTGTATGGCAATGGGGATAGAGTTGTAAATTCTGTTGAATCTGGCACAATAATCCTGAACTATTTCACTAGGGGCTCTTTCGATACTTTAATACTTAGCTAAAATTTGAAGAGGGTTTTTCTTCACTTCCCATCTTGCAAGAAAATCCTGATAGAATTGTGTAAGGTCTGGGGTAGAGATAGCTTGTAATGATTTAAACCATTTTTTCACTTCCCCTATTAAAATTTGAGCAAACAGTCTCATCTTTACATCATCCTCATCGATTTCTTGTAAGTCCAAATAGTCATTCATCCTATCTACATGTTGTTGAGCATTTATTGGGCATGTCTACTTTGGTAGTCTTATGGCATCGCATTGAATTGTCCAGGTAAAACCAGTGGGGCATACCTACCTTCCATGGTGGGTGTGTGAGAGGAGGAGGTAACTGCAATGGAAGTGGATGAGGAAGGTATCAAAGGAGGTAAGATTACACTTTTTTTGTGTGTTGATGTAGAGGTGATAGGGATAGTAGATGAAATGGGTATACTGGTAATAGGGGGAATAAATGGAGGTGTAGTAGAAACATGGGGAATATTTGGTGGTATAGTGGAAATAGGAGGAATAAATGGAGGTGTAGTAGAAACAGGGAGAATTTTTAATGGGATAGAAATAATAGGTGAAATCAATGGTGGGGTTGGGGATGAAGTTGTAGAAGAAGAATGTAAGGATTCAGGTGATTCAAGGGATTTATGTACAACTTGATCTAGTTCAGGTACCAACACTTCAAGTTTGTTAAATTGTTCGATGGCATCATCATCAGAGTCTGATTTCACAGTTTTATGCTTTAAAATATAGGGTTTTAAGATGTTTTCATTAAAAACAATTTTGGCTACAAAATTGTTGGATTTTAGTTTGGAAGAGACTATGTTCAAATGGTAAATCAAATTCTATGTCTTCTACTATTTCAAAGATTTCAGGTAGAGAATTAACCCTTGGGAGAGGATTATTACTTTCCTGGTTGACAACTAAACTTTTCTTTCTATGAATTTTTTCCGGGTTATCTACAATTTTTGGTGAATTTTGATTTGGATTAGCTCTAGTATATATCTTCTTAGGAGCCATATCTACTATAGTATATTTAAAGATATAAAATATGTACATCTTATAAGTGGAAAGCAACCTTAATCAGATCTAATTTTCAGCCAGAAACCTAGAAATAGTTTTAAGCACTAAACAAAAAGTTTTTACCAGGGAAAGTTGAATACAAATTAGATTTGTTTGAAGTCCCCAACATAGTTGCCAGGATGTTATCTGTAACAATCCCGAAATAAAAACATGTAATTAATTAGATTAATCATGCGATTTATAATCAACACGCAATTTATCAACTAATTAACATTAAATTTCAAAAAAAAATATGAGTAGAGACAACTTACCTGTGCCGATGATGTTTCTCGCTTATGATTTTAGGGTTAAACACTAATTGATTTCTGCTAACTGCAACAAAGTCTTGGGGATGACTCTCCACCCAACTGTAGGCTCAATTGCAGAAAATCTTGCTACAACTGGCCACCCCCGAGCCCTCAATCAACGTACTACTGCCAGGGATCTTTTGTCTCACAACACTATTTTCCCAAGAGAATGGATGATGGAATCATGGAATCATAGAATGCCTCTCATCTTCCTCACCATCTATTAAATAGAGCAAACATTGGAAGGGGAACCACATGCACACACTCCATATGTCAACATGCAACTTTACTGCTTTCTTGTTTTATTTCTTTTGTTTTTACTTTTTGATAGCTTTCCTGATCTTTACTTTTTTTTTGTTTATTTATATTTATATTTATTTAGAGCTTTAGTATTGTTATTTATTATTTATTTACTATTACTATTTTTATTTATTGTTTATTATTTATTTTCTTGTATTTTAATATTATGTTATATCATTTATTATTTTTTTATTTGTTACTTTGTGTTTGCCAACACCTTCTGCTGAACTAGTATAACTAGCGAGCATAGAAAGTTTCACAACACCCGAGAAATCCCAAGGAATATCTGTCCTTTTTCCCACTTTCGGAAATAGGCATAAGCCTCCTCGATCTGTATCCTAGTCCAAGGCTGGCCCCAAGGCTCGCGCTTGACTCAGACCTCATCTACCCCAAGGCAGGCATCCGATATAGTGCTCAATGTCTCTGGGCATCTCACAAGGTTGGCCCACTCCCTCCACAACTCACTAAGGCGCACAACCCCAGGCATCGAAGTCCTTACATCCCACCAGACTTTGGCATCCCAATACAATACTAGGCACCTAGTGTTCAATATTTGGCACTTGGCCTCCTCAAGATGGTCCCATAGCCCTCAAGAGCTATCCATCAAGAGCTATACAAGATAAAGAAACCACTGACATATTTAGTGTTGATTAAGTTTGTCCCCATCCCATATGGTGTTACTTATTCTCCCTCGTGCGTATGGGCTCGCACAAGATCATCAAATAAATTGGCCCTCTCAACCCATTTGTGGAGTCCTGTCAATCATTACACCTCAACATGCAACCAATGCATTAGCTATACCATCATAGTATCATAGAAAATAATCCACATACCAACTCTTGCATTTCATCGTAATAACAAAGATCATTGTTAATTATCACATTTTGAATAGTAAAGTACTGCATACTCTTGCATATCATAAATCAACATGCGATTACCACATAAAGTACCCTCTTAAATTATAACATCAACATATCAACATCAAAGACATGTCATGACATCACATAATATGAGAATCATCTCAATACACACCAAATATAGAGACATAATACATGAATTAATTTCATTTTCTTATATAAACAATGAATATCAACTATGATACTTATTCAACATCCATCTAAGATCTAGGTTATCCAATAAACACTCTTAGTGTTGTGTTCTCAACAAGATGTCAAATGTTTTCAATAATCATTTTCTCTTCTTTCCATAAGAAAGTTCAAAATTTATTGAATAGGCATAGCCATACTATCAGTATGCTATAGTTTTGATATAATCTTTTTACTTGCAAGTTTCACCCTATAGTGTCATAATCTCTAGTTAAGTTACTACTAGTCTTAACATCATTCCTTAAATTATTGTTTCAATTCCAATACATTGACTTATTTAATCCAAATACATGACTCATCAATGGCATGCCAACTTCTTACTCTTTACTTCAATTATTTTCCATTAGTCTTTAATCCTTAACTTATCACGAAATATATCTCCTTTACCCATGGTAAACAATTGTTATATTTAATATTAACCTTTCACTATTGGCTTGTCAACACTACTATTGATTTGAAAAGTGAAGCATTGAACCACTATTACACTTATTCATTCATCAAAACATTTTATATGCTTGGTGTACTTGGTAACTTCTTCCATTAGCCATGGTATAAACTAGATAAATTTCTTCTACAAAAGTCTCATTATATCATCAATCTAGTCATGAAACCATGAATAAAATTTAGTTGAATATACCCTCTATTAGTGCATTATTTTCACTTATTTTGTCATTTTATGTTTACATTCCTAACCTAAGCTCTTAATTAATTCACGAGAGACCAAATTATTTATAAAAAAATTCTTGTGCTTAAAAAAACAATGCATGCCCTTTGGTGAATTTCTTCTAAATTAAAGAAAACAACCATTGAAACACAAAGTAGAAATTTTATCTTACCTCTGCTCTAAATCCAATTAAATAGTTCTTCTCAATTACTAGTGTGGGCAATTTTTATCATATATTATTCACCAATGGAAAGGACAAAGCATTCAAAAGCACTTAACACTATGTTTATCATAAAACCTTTAATCACTTGTTAAAACTACCAATGAGAATCCAACGACTATGTTATTTTGATGACGTTGATAGGCCGTGGGTCTGAGTTTGTAATTTTTGTTTTAACTATCATTAATGGTGAGCCGTATATTTCTCCAACACCCATAACAAATTCATGTATTATTTTAACGACTTTTTAACCCTTTTCCAACTAAATTTAAATATATAAAAATATTTTTAAACAAATATGTTTTTATGATTTGCAACATGTTTTTCAATTACAAGTTATAAGTCGTCCCCATGGATCCATACAAAAAATAACATACACAATCCAAGCAACAACAAACGGTAGGCCACATGATTCTATCTTAACCACCGCTGAAATTATTAATTCCTAATATGATTTTCAAATATACGGAATAGATATATAAAAAAATCAGCGATAAAGACAATACTTTTTTAAATATTTCATCGTTTACAACACCAATATCATGTGACCAAGAGTTAAAAATTGGGGAAAGAGGGGTTCCCGTGGTTAGGAGAAACTAATTCCTACAAATTATGCTTGAATACATTAAGAATAGCCATTATTGGGTTCGATGTTAAAACATTATGAGCCGTAAGTGCCTGCACAGTCTCGTAATGGTTGTTGTCATTTTAATTCTATATACTTTAAAAGAACAAATATCCAACGCCTGCAATGGCGGGTATTCCATACTATAGTGGATTTCTCAAGTAGAAGGAAAGGAGTCTAGTGGATTTCTCAAGTAGAAGGAAAGGAGTCTTACACCTGCTAGCATAACCCTCATGCACTGGACTGCTAGGTGTAAGCAAGGGAGTTCACAATTTCATGCCCAATTTGATCTTAACTACAGAGGATAGTCAATATAAGCAAAATTTTAAACTAGTGTGACCTTTATTATCGCAGAATGCTAATTTTTCCTACCTACAGAACTGTATTTTGTGAAAAAAACTAGATGATAAAGATATTCTAGGGTAACTACTAGCTCGTCCTTTTTGCCCTCAAAACTACAACAAGGGCAAGTGCGTTTATTCCAAAACATAGACACCAATTTATGGCTAAATACTTCCAACATTGTATATAATTTTCCAGGAGAAACACAAGTTTTGATGGTTGGGAGGTTGTGCATGGACAAAAGCAATCAACGCTAAACACAAAATTAGTGGTAACAACCTTGAAACACTTGGTCAAAATGTTCTGGTAGCCCTATGAAAATAGTGCATCAAAGGATATGTAAGAACAAAGAGATGAAATTCCTCAATGAGATGGAGCTCGCCAAAATATAACTTGAACATCTCTTGCACGAGACGAACTTGATATAAATCAAATACGTGACCAAAAATTTGCAATTACCACTCGCTATCTATAAATACAAAAACCACTGTACTGTAGAAAGTTCTGGTAAATATGTTGAGGGAAGATTGTAACAGTTATCACAGAAGTAAAAGAAATCTAAAAGGATATGTCGTATAGTATGCATTTTCTTGTGCGATTCCTAAAGGAGTTGTGAGCTGCATAGGGTTTCTACATCAGTAATGAGAGATGTTACATAGACACCACGAAACTCTATTTAAAGAACCGATTTGAGTTGAAGAAAATACATGCAACCAAAGAATGAAATAACAACAATAAATTAATTTTAATGCAAATCAGACATTTAATCAAACAAACTATTCCAAATCTGTACAATTTTTCCATTGAGACTAAAATATACCATCATGTGGTTTATATATATATATATTGCAATTTGTTTACTTAATGCAGAAAATCACAATCCGATGCTAAAAAACAAAGACTACAACATTTTAAATTTGGAAGAGAAACATTTGCGATTTCATTGATATGTCATGTGCCCAAAAGAAAATGCTAGTTACCTGCGCGGAATTCTATAGGCCCTAAGAGTTGATAGTAGGCTCTGATACCATATGTAATAGCCCCAAAATAAAAACATGTAATTAATTAGATTAATCATGTGATTTACAATCAACACGCAATTTATCAGCTAATTAACATTAAATTGAAAAAAAAAATATGAGTAGAGACAACTTATTTGTGGCGATGATGTTTCTCACTTATGATTTCAGGGTTGAATGCTAATTGAATTCTGCTAACTGCAACAATGTCTTGGGGATGACTCTCCACCCAATCGTAGGCTCAATTGCACAAAATCTTGCTACAACTGGCCACCCTCGAGCCCTCAATCAATGTACTACTGCCAAGGATCCTTTGTCTCACAACACTATTCTCACAAGAGAATGGATAATAGAATCATGGAATGATGAAATGTCTCTCATCTTTCTCACCATCTATTAAATAGAGCAAACATTAAAAGGGGAACCGCATGCGCACACTTCATGTGTCAACATGCAACTTTATTGCTTTCTTGTTTTATTTATTTTGTTTTTACTTTTTTATAGCTTTATTGATTTTTACTATTTTTCTGTTTATTTTTATTTATATATATTTAGAGCTTTAATATTGTTATTTATTATTTTTTTATTATTTTATTATTTATTGACTATTACTATTTTTTATTTCTTGTTTATTATTTATTTTCTTGTATTTTAATATTATATTATATTATTTATTACTTTTATTATTTATTATTTATTATTAAGGGACGTTACATTATCACTTCGTAATTTCTTAAGGCTATGAAAGAAACCTAGACATAACCCCAAAACCACTTTTAAGCTTAGAATCTAGCCCTTCTAAACTCAGAGAAGGATCTCTCTATTGGATTTAGATTTGTTGTAGTGGGATTTTAGGCTAGTTATTAGGTTTAGAGTTTGTTTTTTTGAAATGTTTGGTTGAAAATGCAAGGAAAGGCCATTAGGAAATGGAGTCAAAGTCTTAGGGTGATCAGATACAGAAATATCAAAATAGATTGAAATAGGTCAAGGTAGGCATGCTATTAGATCACTGTAGCTTTGTGGAGTGAGAGGGAGGAATAGATTCAAATTTAACTAAACATAGAGAATTTTAACATGAATTCTATATTTAACTTCAGTTTGAAAACATATAGATTTCTTATAAGCCAGGACATAGTGTGATTAAACAAGTTTAGTCCTTCATCTTATTTTAAATAATTCAAATGAGAAAACATATGAAAACAAAGATATAACAAGTTTACAAAAGGAAAACCATCACCAATTAACCTGACACATGAATCCTAGAATAGCCTTATGTATTAATGAAATGATCACTTTCAGCTCAGTGAAAAACTTTACATCAAAATGTGCTTTCTTGATACAAGTCCCAATATTTGTACTTCAATTTGTGGAGTACTTATTCAAAAATTATCAAAAATATCTAGAGTTAAAATATCAAGTTTTTTTACAAAATATCCTAAACTAATTACAGAAATGGTACAAAAGAGTAGGCAACTAAACTGTTGCAGTGCTCTAGCACTATCTTCGAGGATTGCTGGTGATCACTCAACCTGAAGAAGTGTTTCCTTGCTGTTGAAGGTGATTTATTTTTTTACCCAGGTAACTCACACAATTTGTCCCATCTATCTTCACTTGGAGTGGAGAATTTGACGAACTTCATGTAGGTTTCATCCACCTCAGTGTACTTTTGAAAAGTAGGCTTGATAATAAACAAATGCTTTATCTCATGTTTAATCAATAGATCAAAGTCCAAATCTTTCATGAAGGCCTTTCCTGTGATGCTTCCTTTGATGGTCGAAAACTTTGACTTATCCCTTGCTATGGTATATAATTCCTGGTGATAATCTTCTAAATTGATCAACTTATCTCCAATCCCTATCAAACCTCACAATCACTTCTAATTTAGCACATTAAATTTTCTATGTAAATTCTGAATGTTGGACTCCATATTGTGACACTTTCTCTCCAATTGCAGCATAAGGTTCCTTTTTGTAAGGACCCTTCTCACCTCCAAAATTTTCTATGTCCTATCTACAATTTCAAATTCTTCTAATTCTTCTTTAGTCTTTGAATTCAAAATTCTGATCAAAGAAGTAGGTTCACCTGGATTCTACCCTAAATCTTCTTTTACCTCTTCAATTACCTCTTTAGACCTTTGTATTAACTCCTCTTGCTAAAAAATAATCTAAATTGAGGGCCATATTTTAATGATGACCTCATTTATTTCTATTCATATACACTCTTTTTCCTGTGCCAATGTTTGTGCCATTGCTGATTCATTTTGCAATTGTTCAATCTTTTGTGTTAATTTATGAGTTTTATGTAGCTCAACTAAGTATACATTGTCAATCTTCAGCTTCTTCTCTTGAAGGTTATTCAACTGAGTTTTTAGCTTCTCAATTTCTTGTCCTCTAATTGATAGGTCATCCACTGCTCTAATAAGTTCCTCTGAAGAATTTGTACATTTCCCCTCAGTGATAGTTGTTGAAGTGGATGCCCCTGTTGCTAATGTAGATGCAACGGGAATTTCTATAACTCGAATGGTTGCCAATTGTGTGGATTGTTCTCTTTCCTTTAACAATTTCTCCATTTCAATCCCCATTGTTTTGACCTGTCCACTTTGTTCAATAATGATCCTAAACATGTCTTCTTCTTCCTTCTCTAATTCTCCAACTTCCTTAGTCTGTGGGTCTTCTGTGGAGGGAAGCTTGAGCTACTTCTTGAGTGTTGTAGTGTAAACATTTTTCCTTCTAATAATATCTTATGTTGTTTTCACATTGCTGGGATCATATCCCTGTTTGATTACAAGGTCTTCCAATGATTTGATTTTTGTATCTTTGGATAGAAAAGAGACTTTCTCTAATTTAAGCTGAGACTGGCTGTTATTTACAAAGGCTTGCAGCTTAGAAGCTTCCATTGCTAAAGTTGTCAAAGTGGAGTACAACATCTCCATTGTTTTCTTGTGCATATCTATTTGATCATTGCATGAATTTGATAAGTATTGAAGGAAAAAATTGGTTTTTTGTAATCTTCATGAGTCTTTGACGCATGTAGGAAGCTTATCTGTATTTTCCCTTTCTCTGTGTCAAAGGCAAAGAGTAGCCTATGTTGTGAAGAGGTTGCATGCTTCCAAAACTGTGTATATGTTGTAGCTTTTACCAGATCATTTTTCTTCTTGATCTCTCTCTACTTAGCAAATATGTTTTGTCCATCTTGGTCATGAACCAAATCTCCTGACTGACAGGTGTCTAATGGATTTTGGGAGGCCGAAGAAGATGGAGACCCTACAAAAATATCTTCATTTCTCCTTGAAGCATGAGGACCTGTCAAAATAATTGTGGATTGTGCCTTCTCTCCTTGAAATATTTCTTCTGTTGGATTATTCCTTTGCCTTTCCTTATAGATTTGAAACTCTTTCTCTAGAATTTATGTGACTATAGGGGAAGCCTCTTCCCTTGGTCTCTTGTCCCACTTCTCCTGTGGTGTAGGATTTTGTGTTGTTGTAGTGGACATTACTTGTTCTTCTGCCTCCTGCAGAGTGTTTTCTAGCCAATGATCCTGGTTCATGTATTTCTCAATTTATAGCCTTGGAGTGTGAATGTATGAAGTAGTATTTTATTCTATCTTAGCTTTGAAATCACTCCCAAGGGGTCATGGCCAATTGAAGTTGAGTTTGAAATTCATTTTCTTTAGGAGGATGTCGACTTCTTTGGTTGTTTCTATGGTGTTTCATATGAAAGGGTTGACCTATGATTTAATCTTAAACTATGATTTTTTCTTTGTTGTTGTAAAATGAAGATCATCCATATGAATCATTTGTCTAATATATTCTAATGATAAAATTCTCATTGGGACAAACTTTGGCAACTTGTAAGGTGGTGATTCACACCCATACACCCTAATTTCTGTGTAATTTTGGTACAAGTATCAGTCACCTATTTGGGTTTGATCACTAAGGTGTAAAATCCTTCTTATTTCAGGCCCTATTCTAGGTTCAACTTCACTATTCAATAGGCAACAAAGTTTATATAAAAAATTGTCAACAAAATGACTGAAAGTAAATTCATTGGAATGTTCCCTCACCAAGGAGGTCCAATGAATTACAAATTGGGCATTTCCTTGTTCATCCAATCTTCGTAATGGAAACTGAGATAGGTATTCCTGATGGTATAAAAAGAAATAAACGAGAATTGAATCATATTTAAAGGTTCCCTTTGTAGAAAACTTTAGGAACTGGTCATGGATGGCATCTGCTAGAAACTTAATGTAATTGAATATGGAGGGTTTTTCCCCTGTTCTAAAGACTGATAAGAAACCAATGATGGCCTCATCAACCCATTGATCGGATTGGTAGCCAAGTAGGCATGCAACAATTGAGATAATTTGTTTTTTCATATCAAGGAACATAGAGGATGAATAGGGGGATTTTTCTTGGGTAATTGAGCATCCCCGTGGAGAAATGTTTCAAAAATATTTTTTATGTGAGGCAAGGTGAGATTCTTATAGAGTTCCATGAGGGAATCTACTGTAAAAGGTTTCAGAGGTGCATAGTTTTGAATTTGGAGCATTTGGGTGATGGATTTAGAGGTGATTGTGAAAAGGATGTCATTATTTTGGGACACAATTGCCCTCTGACTGGGAATATATTGAAATTGGCACCATGAGAGAAACTCAGGGTAGTGGTAGGTCTGAGGGAAAATGAATTAGGGTAGGGATGAAAGCCACAGATGCAATTCATCGCTGAGGTCTATGAATTTCCACTTTAACTAGTTGTAGAGTTCATGAGGTTGAACTCACAACTGGTTTCATTGATTTTGTACTCTTGGTTTACTAGGGGTTGATGGTCCAAACCAATGACAGGGGAAAGGATGGGGTTCTCTTCTGCCACCTTACTCTTCCCTTTAGGATCCATATTGGACCAAAAAGAACTGTCAATATAGAGTTTACCCAGGAAAAGTTTGATGAAAACTGGTGGATTGGCATACAGAGGTAGTGCATTTGTTAATTGGTCATAGTGACATGCTGGTTTGATGACTGGACGTTGTAGTAGACTTTGTCTGCTAATTGGGTACTTGGAACAAGTTCTGGTTACAAATGTCTCGGAACAGTGAAAGGATGGCCAATAAACTGGCTTTGGCTTATTTTATAAGCTAAAATCAACTTACCATTTGGATTGGGCCGTTAGACGGGAGCGAGTTCATTATAGTGGGAAACGATTATATAAGAGATATAGAATAGTGTCATGTGTCAGAATGAGAGTGGAGCGAGGGAGGGATGTGACAATAATGGGAGAGGAGCGAAGTGGGGAACGACATCATATAGGAGTGAGGTGGGGACTGGGACGCGCCACATGGTGGAAAAGAAGTGGAGTGGGAGTGTGGGGTGAATCAACGACCATAAAGGCAGGAGTCAAAAGGCAGATTTCAGAGGGGGGGTGGGTTATGGTTTTAGGTTGGAGGGTATGCAATAAGCCTGAAGGTGACATGTTGCATAGGCGGTAAATGGGGAGACTGCTTTTTGGAGCCCCCCCACCCCCCACTTTAGTTAACTATCGGAGGGGTGGGGAGGGGGGTCCAAACTCATCACTCGCCATTGATTCGGGCAGGTGAGACCTCAGTCATTCATTGTTGTGTATGCTTTATTACAAGCAAGAAACATGTCACATCAAACTAAAAACTTTATTAATTTTGCAAGTCGCATTTTACACATTGCTATTAAACTAATTACACATCTTAATTAAATCTAATTTATGTGTGATTAAACTATGCACTCAAATATTTACATAGTTGTAAGAAAATTAACTTTATTTAAAAAACTAATTTAACCACGATTAAACAGTGTGGTTAATTAATCAAACCTTAACTAACTTAATTAAAACTAATATGACCATGATTAAACTGTGTGGTTAAACAATTTCTATTCTGACTAAACTAACTTTATTCAACAAGTCTAATCACGATTAAACAATATGATTAAACTATTAAACCTATCTTGTTCTAACTCCAATGTGGTTAACTAGCTACACATTATTTAAATTTCTAAATGCATTTCTTATGCATTATTTTTTTAAATGCAACGACATTTAGACTTGCTCACTTATTTAGGGTATTTTCATTTTTCACATATATATTTTTTCCTTCTTTTGTATCCCCTTTCTTTTCTTTTTCTATTTTTTCTTTTTCTTGGAAATCATTTGCAGAATGAAACATTTTTACAAAAATCACAATCATGAAAATTCACAGGTAATCAACTTATGATCCTATAAATTATAGGACCCTAACACCCAAGATCCATATGATTTTGAGATGAAAATCTATGCTTATTACCCTCTCTCTTGCATATTGTACACATTGGACCTGTGTTAGTAGTCACCACTTGAATGTCTGGATATGACTCCTCACACACATGACACATTTGAGGATGAGCTAATTTATCAATTCTTCCACGAAATATTTTATGTGCAGTAACTTCATCTTCATATGAAACCACTAATACATTGGACATCATTTGAAGTTCATCATTGCATTGCTCCATTGGTTAATGATTTTTAAGATTCATACCCACTAGTACATTAGACATCATTTCATATTCATCATCACATTACTCCATTGGTAGATGATTTTTGAGATTCATACCTACAAGAGATAAAGGTTCAATTATTGGTGTTACATCATTGAGACGTCTTAGTTGTCTTCTTCGGTGTGCTCTTACTAGCTCTCTATTTTGACTTATGTGTTATTCTTTTTCATCCTCATTCATCCCTTCAAAAATTATATCTTTTTCCTCCATAATTCTTTTTCATTCTTCTTCCCTTCCATCTTCATTCTTCCTTTTTTTTTCACGACCCTTTCTTCATTCTTCTTCCCTATCATCCACATTCTTCCTTTGTCATTCCAACCTTTTTCTTTCTTGATCCTTCCTTCGTTCTTCTTCCCTTTCATCCTCATTTTGCCTTTGTTGTTTTAGTCTATTTCTTTCATGATCCTTCCTTCGTTGTTCTTCTCTTTGATCATCAATCATTTGTTGCCTTCACAATATTTGTTGCTCATTTTTTATCCTTTTCTGTTATATTTCCATATCAATTAGTTCTCTCATATGATTTACTCCTTGTCTTCTTTGTCTTTGTACACTTCTTATTCCTTCAATGTTGTTATTATTCATTTCTCCATTACTAGTAATCATGATGTTATATTTACGCCATAAGGCGTTTCCCTCTGAAATCAACTCCCCTCATTGCCTACGTGTCATTTTGTGCACCATACAATTAGATGTTAGACGATTAAACAAATTTCAAGCGTTAGATCAATGGCAAGGGGAAGAGACACGGGTGGAATGGAAAAAAGACTAGGAATGCATGCTGTTAGAACAGCAGTATGTCCTCCCTTCAATCCAGCGCAGTGGCAGAAACTGGAACGCCAGGCGTTGATTTTCCAGTACATGATGGCCTGTGTCCCCATGCCGACTAAACTGTAAATTTAATTTCTTGTTAATCATATTACTTTTGACCTAATCCAGGGTATCTGTGCCGACAATTAAGTTTATAAGAATGGTGGAAGCACAAAAGTAATTCCTCACAAGGCGGTGAAGAGGAAGCTCGGCGCATTCACTTCGCTATGCTTCATCTCGCTTGCCTGTGTTCCATTCCCACTCCCTACACTTTCTATTTCGTCTCTCCATTTTCATCAGAGATTCATTGTCTTGTGTCCCGTTTTCATCATGGCGAGGCGGCTTCTATCTGCACACACATTATCTTCTCTGCTCTCTGACATCATAATTTCTCATGCTCGGTATGCACTTTTCCATATTCTTTCCGGGAGTCACCAAAATGAAGTCTATATTTTTTCCATTAAAATTTTGTTGGGTGAAATTAGGGCCAGTAGCACTAGGGTTTTGTATTCTACACCACCACAGAGAAATGAGCCTTAGATGTTGTTTGTTCTTTGTTTATTGCAGGCAATACACGGCAGTGGAGGCCGAAGTGATGAGATCAAGCGGAGCAGCGGGGCGGGAATTTCCAGAGGTTAGCAAGGCAGGCAGAGGTGGAGGAAATAACAAGGGAACGATGTTCTGGATGAGGGATCCGGCCACGGGGAACTGGATTCCGGAGGATCACTTCGGTGAGACCAACACTGCAGAGCTTAGGCAGAAGCTTCTCTCCTCTAGAAAATAAGAAAATAGAAGAATAGTTTAGTATTAACATCATGGATTCCCTTGCCGAAGACAGAGGGGATGTAGGATGGGGCAAGGGACATCTTCTGAGATTTCTTGCACTGTTCCTCACCGTTCATGCGATTGTACACGGTTTCCAGATAAACTAAAATATATATATTATATTTCTGATCTAAAGTTGTTCTCCAGTACCATTATTTTAAGCAAACGAATAATTGTTAGTGCTTCTTCGCCCGCACTGTCACTGATCCATTTTACGCCAGATTGACAGATGGATGCTTTTAAGTAATGAGGTTGGGATGAAATGGATCTTTGAATTTGACATACTGGTTTATTATTATTTTTTTAATATTTTTAATATAATAATTTTATTTAATCTTTGAGAGTTGAGATTTGTTGTTTGAAACTGTCTGATATGAGTTATGTAGTATGTAGAAGTGTTTTGTCTTTTCAATTCTTCCAGATTTTTTTTATATGAATTGTGGAAGTTTTTTCTGTCTTTTGGGCGGATATTTTACTCATTTTCAAGAACTAAAGAACTAGATATATTGAAGGATGCAAAATGAACTAAAGAACTAGATAACTAGATATATTGAAGGATGCAAATAACTATGGACAATATTTCTATCCAAGAGTTTTCTATCAAGACTTTTCTACCCCGGGTACATATGGATGCAAATAGCGGTGGACAATATTTCTATCCAAGAATTTTCTATCCCAGTTACATAATTTTCTATAATGAGATCCTCATTTAGTGTGTTTTTTCTTTTTTCCACAACTTTTGACTCCTATGATTGATTTTTGATTGATTTTCTTGATTGATTTTTGATCTTTAAGTATCTTGGCATATGGGACTGCCAAGTGAACTGTCACTTTGCACATAGAAGCTTATAATAATATCTCTCTATACGTCCTATCCTTTCATGATCTGATATGACTTCATAAAACCTGTTCTCTCCATGTGCTTCTGATCCATTATACAAAGCCATAATTCATGGTCCCCATATGAAATCTCATATGCGGTATATTGCTTATAGTAATATCTCTTTCATATGCGGTATATTGCTTATAGTAATATCTCTCTATACGTCTGATCCTTTCATGATCTGATATGACTTCATAAAACTTGTTCTCTCTGTGTGCTTATGATCCACTATAGTAAGCCATAATTCCATATGAAATGCAGTATATTTGGATGAATGCATATAATATAATCATGAAGATTTTTTTTCGTACGGAAAAAATAGATATATTGAAGATCCGACAGATAAAATTTCCACACAATTCATGACCGAAAATTTTAAACAATCTTTTTTGTTAAATAGAATTTAGTTTAATCAATGTAAGCAGGGTTTTTATGGTATGCAAAATGATACAGGAGTCTCACTGGTTCACAGGGAATCCTCACAACCAAAAACAAAATCTATTACCAGTTAAGATATTGATAGATTCTTCACTGATCTTAACTGAGCTCAGAATTTATGTTGTGATCAGGATTTAGTTATAGAGATCATACCATGTATAGAATTCTGGTTTTGTAAAACACTTCCAGGGCTTGCATCACATTTTGAATTGGATTACATTTTGTCAACAATTGTGATTTGTAAACTTTACTGTTTGGTTGACAATCCACATGTCTGATAATCATTACCATGGAGGAAGATAAATGGTCCAGGATTCATGTCGGGACCTCTCAAGGGAATAATATCAACTCCAACACTTTGTATTACTGATAGTCACTAGACTCTGATAACCATTACCTTGGAAAAAGAGAAAAAGTCTAGGATTCATGTTGGGACCTCACGAAGGAATAAGTCATTGAAGTGGAGGTTGGATTCACAATCACCGCATGGTACCTTCGTAAACAATGCCTAAGTTAATTTGGGCTGCCAGGATTTGTAATACATTTTTATTTGGGAATTGAAATGGGTCAGCATGGAATCAAGGTCTGAATCACTGATTCACATTTGTTGGAGAATGATAATATAGAAGTCAAACTTCCAACCACCACTGGAAGCTCATAAATAGCATCGAAGGTGTTTTTTCTGGAGGATTAATAGAAGTCAAACTGCCAACCAACACTGGAAGCTCATGTATTGCATCAAAGGTGGCTTATTTAACTGTTGAATGCCTTCTTAACGTTCCAAAGTTTTCTACAGTTTCAATAGTTCCTAAAGTATAGTTTGCCATAAATTAGAAAGGAAACATGTCTTAACGGTGGCCAATATTTCTATCCAAGACTTTTCTATCCCAGGTACATAATTTTCTTTAATGAGATCCTCATTTAGTGTGTTTTTTCTTTTTTTCCACAACTTTTGACTCCTATGATTGATTTTTGATTGATTTTCTTGATTGATTTTTGATCTTTAAGTATCTTGGCATATGGGACCGCCAAGTGAACTGTCACTTTGCACATAGAAGCTTATAATAATATCTCTCTATACGTCCTATCCTTTCATGATCTGATATGACTTCATAAAACCGGTTCTCTCCATGTGCTTATGATCCACTATACTAAGCCATAATTCATGGTCCCCATATGAAATCTCATATGCGGTATATTTCTTATAGTAATATCTCTTTCATATGTGGTATATTGCTTATAGTAATATCTCTTTATACGTCTGATCCTTTCATGATCTGATATGACTTCATAAAACCTGTTCTCTCCATGTGCTTATGATCCACTATAGTAAGCCATAATTCCATATGAAATGCGGTATATTTGGATGAATGCATATAATATAATCATGAAGATTTTTTTTCGTACGTAAAAAATAGATATATTGAAGATCTGACAGATAAAATTTCCACACAATTCACGACCGAAATTTTTAAACAATATTTTTTGTTAAATAGAATTTAGTTTAATCAATGTAAGCAGGGTTTTTATGGTATGCAAAATGATACAGGAGTCTCACTGGTTCACGGGGAATCCTCACAACCAAAAACAAAATCTATTTCTAGTTAAGATATTGATAGATTCTTCACTGACCTTAACTGAGCTCAGAATTTATGTTGTGATCAGGATTTAGTTATAGAGATCATACCATGTATATAATTCTGGTTTTGTAAAACACTTCCAGGGCTTGCATCACATTTTGAATTGGATTACATTCTGTCCACAATTTTGATTTGTAAACTTTACTGTTCGGTTGACAATCCACATGTCTGATAATCATTACCATGGAGGAAGATAAATGGTCCAGGATTCATGCCGGGACCTCTCAAGGGAATAATATCAACTCCAACACTTTGTATTACTGATAGTCACTAGACTCTGATAACCATTACCTTGGAAAAAGAGAAAAAGTCTAGGATTCATGTTGGGACCTCACGAAGGAATAAGTCATTGAAGTGGAGGTTGGATTCACAATCACCGCATGGTACCTTCGTAAACAATGCCTAAGTTAATTTGGGCTGCCAGGATTTGTAATACATTTTTATTTGGGAATTGAAATGGGTCAACATGGAATCAAGGTCTGAATCACTGATTCACATTTGTTGGAGAATGATAATATAGAAGTCAAACTTCCAACCACCACTGGAAGCTCATAAATAGCATCGAAGGTGTTTTTTCTGGAGGATTAATAGAAGTCAAACTGCCAACCAACACTGGAAGCTCATGTATTGCATCAAAGGTGGCTTATTTAACTGTTGAATGCCTTCTTAACGTTCCAAAGTTTTCTATAGTTTCAATAGTTCCTAAAGTATAGTTTGCCATAAATTAGAAAGGAAACATGTCTTACTAGCTCTTGGGCATATGTTGTGTAGTGGCATTATGGCATCATCTGTGTTGTTCAAGTTTTTGTTGTGTAAATAATTGACTTGCTTCCAGATTTTTTGTGCACTGACTATTGCAACATATAGATGCACCATAAAACAAGTTACAACAAATATAAAGCAAAAGAGTGTTTTGCCTTCACACAGCTGCTATGTAAACATCTAGCCAAAAAACCATGCCAAGCCCTAGACATCCATACAAGTTGAAAAGAAATAGGGCTTTTTGATAACACAGTAAAGCTCAAGGGAAAAAATACTACCATATATTTCTAGATTTTCAGTCAATACATGGTAATATAAAATTCAGGCTTCAACAAATAATTTGGGCCTTGGATCTTCAGAAAATACACTCTAAGCTTATTTATCCAACTTCGTTTTTTTCTTGAATCAAGTGGCAGTAACACTAAGCTACATTGAGTTAGCAATAGAAAAATCTTAAATTGAGTAACACACATTCCAGGTTAGCCCAAGGCCTTGTGCAGGAATTATCCCCGAATTACCCCTTTCTAACAAGAGGCAAACAAATAATCATGTTTATCCAGGATAGCAAATGTAGGAAATACATCAACTAAAACATGCAAGATAAATATAATGAATGTTAGATTTTTTGTTAATCTTCACATATCCTCTGGACCTGCATCTCCTAGAAAGCAAGGTTTTGTCTTACTGTCTATGTAAGGACAACTGAATAGTACTTTAGGAAGGTTAACTAACCCCTGCTTTATGAATAGCCCTTTAGGAAGAAAAAATCATTTTAGCCTTTATCTATAGAGAAGTATTGAATGCATTTAATTAAATAATAAAAAATATATATAATGAGGCAACAAAAACTGTCACAAAAAAAGGAAGACAGAGGAGAATGCAACAGAGAAGACAGCATGATAATCAGGCAACAACTTGAATAGATAAATTGTAGTCACACTTTGTAATGTGGGAGAATTCCAGATAATGTAAGGTTGACTCATGCATTTTATTTCCAAAGCACTGCAATTCTCTATCATATATTTTACTCTCTAATATTGCACTCTAGTGTTGCGAACACAAGCTCAATATCTATTTTTGATCACTGGAATTTTTTCCAATATTTGATACCAAAGCTAATGGTCTGTTCATAAGGAAGGCCAGACTTTAATTTTTAGATTGGTTACCTATTTGAAAAAGAACAAGCAATATAACAAACACCCATGCAAATTAGAAGTCTCAAAGTACACCAGAACCATGGTTGTAGCTAGCTTGACTTTCTTCTTTGTCTAAAACAGATCTCGTTGTAAAATTTAACAGCATGGGATTTCATCTGGAAGCTGCAAATGGGAATTCCAATATTGAACAAGATCATTTAGCATTCTGGAAGAAGATGAAGTCAAACATACCATATGAACTGCTAGAATCAACAAATGGGAAACTAATAATCACAGGACTCTTACTTGTAGCATTTTGAGCATTAATGATCAAATGACTCACATTAGCAGTGCCAAAACACCAAAAGAAAAATGCACCAAAAGAAAAATGGGGCACACGTGTGTGAAAATAAAGCTATAACTGTGAGATTTGTCTGAGGGAACTTCACCAAATAAAGAGGAGGCTCCTAATATGTAGCCAAACACAACAATCAATTGAAATTCAAGTTTTTTAACATTTATGAATATCAAGTTGTCATCCTAAGATATAGCTGAGGAAGTTTTCACAAATAAAGATGACAACATAAGATGTGGCCAACAACATCAATCACTTCAAAAAATTGTTAGAGATGCTAGCACCTGTTGAGGCACCAATTCAAAATGTACATGCAGTCATCGCCTTGCTTGCATTACTAGCATAATCTTATGACAGTCTGGTCACTTCATTTGACATAGAGCCCAGATCGCCATAATAATGCTAGAGAAGACATGAAAGAAATATTCAAGGTTGATAACAAAAAACACAGTTTTCTTTCAACAAGTAAGAACGAGAAGTTCGAGAAAAAGGTTGTTGATCTGACACGAAAATGAGATTCACTTGCAATTATATTTTTTGTTGCTAAAATAGCAAGGTATAATTCATTTATTGCAGAAAGCAATGGCACCACACCAAAGGAGCATTGGAAAATGTTTTCAGTTGAAAAGGAGGATAAATTAAATGTGGCAACATACTTCAGGTAGTCTGAGCCTACTACTTACATCAATGCTCCACCAGTTGGCGCCCTTGCATTTTTCCGTGGTCATCCTTCCTAGCAAGCATGTGAAAATTAATGTGCACCAAATTCCTCTCACAAAATTGAATATATTTGTACTCAAAATCTCACCCCAATGAAAAGCCCAAATAAACTATGCACCTGGCAAAGTGCACAGGCAGGCACAGTGGATGCAGGAAGCTTGCAATGGCGGTGGTTTAGGATTATCTGATTTTCATGGCCTCCATGGCTAAGTGGGTAGTACACAATCAAGCACACTGGATGCAGGAGCTTGAGTTTGCAATTGTAATGGCTCTGGTTTATTGTATTTTTTTCAACTAAAAAAATTGTGTTTGGAGCAATTTTCAGATATATATAATTTTTCTTGAGATTGGACTGCGTTTGGAGCAATTTTTAGATATATATAATTTTGTTTGAGATTAGACCTCCCTACTTAACTATTAACCATTAAACCACATCCTGAAAACTATTGAACATGTCTGAATGGCTAAGTGGTTCGTTATAAATCTGGTAACTAATTACGATGCAATGGAAAAACACCTTCAGCGTCGCTCGATCCTACGCCCAAATGGAGACCTTGAATGTATTTGTTTCGCCAGACGCTGGGAGCTGCCAATACAGACAATTTATAGCAGCACGGGGTGGGATTCGTATGGATGGGCCTTCCGGGCGCCCGCCAAAATGGTGGATGTCATTGTTCACAGAGTATAATTTACCTTACGCCTAGGGAAAAGCCTGCCGGGATTCAACACCACGAGCGGACCTGCGAGGTGAGCAAGCACCGTGAGCAAGAAAAATGAATGCTCGAGAGGACCTGTCCTGGTTGTGTGAATGGAGCAAATGAATGTTTGGCGCGAGGGATCGTTTGAAATTGCGCGGGTGTTGGTTGCCAGCACAGCGGGTGCCAGCTCGGAGGTGGTGGGGCAAAGAAGCGTTAATTAGTGTTATATGCTATCGATTGCCTTACATAGTGTTATATGTTATCTATTGCCTTACAGTGTTTTCTTTGCAACGTCTGGTGCAAATGCTAGTTTAAGCTAGTTCGTAATGGCTCTACAAACTGCACACATTATTTGTATTTTATTTCCAAATTGTATCATCTTTCTCCATAAATGTGAATGTGGATGATAGGGTGAATTGTATTGAATTTAATTTCCATTTATATGCATCCATTTGTCTAGTCCGTGAAGGGGAGTTATATCAAAGGATAAATATATGGAGTCATTAACAATGTTTTTCCCTACTCAAGAATGAAATGTAGATCATAAAGTGATAATGGGATACACGCCTTGTTGTGTTGAGCTACAGTTACATTAGGGTATATAGTTTCTATCTGAAGGATTTTGTGCCAAGATATTGCAATTGTGATCAAACATCATTGGTGAAATGAATTCCACTAAAAACAAAACCAACATTGAAGCAAAATATGAATCAATAAATTTCTTTGATCCAGCGAAACAAATGATATACATTATTTACAGTGGATTTCCATTATATTGAACTTACCTGTAAGTGGAGAGAAACACCAATCTAGTGAGTGCAATGAATATAGAACGAATTTTGTTATGATAGCGATTCAGAACAAATATCGAAATAATTTTGTTGTCTTAATGAATTCTTAATTGTTTATTTATATCGTTATGTAAGTTATTATTTATGCTGACATTATTTATAATTTGTTTTTGAGATTTTATTTTGTTTTTTATTTTGGCTGACATTAGTGAAATCTCCACTGAATGGAAAAACTTACACATCTCCCCCATACTAGGTTGTAGAATGCACCTCGGTGAAATCATGCTCTCATCCCCTCGAGCCTTGAGTAGTTATGAAGAAAAATCAATCAAAGGAAAATGGCATATGATGAAGAGTGGAAAAACAAAGGTTGGGGTACCTCATGTACCAAAATTTTCTCCCTCCTACACCCACCCAAGTGTGGGCTTCCCTCATTGTAGCTACCCTTGTACCATGACATGTGACCTAGATCCTTTCCCCATTCCCAACTTCGTTCCATCGCTATATCACATGCGACCTACCAATTGATGGATATACCATGGACATGTCACCCCCTTTAAAGGTTGAAACCACCTAATAGGGTCCTTGGTTAACCCCCGTATTGAGCTTGGATACACTTGTACATACCAAATCCCACTATGGAAGGGCATGCCACCATGAAAAGCCCACTTGATTCCACGATTTGTAAGCTCTTTTACTTTATTACTCTAATTATTTATTATATTGGAGGAAAAGGGGACCCATTGGATCTTATGTAGGATTGCAAGTGGGTCTCCATTTTGGGGTTTGGTCTCCCTCGATGGGGTCCAAGCCCTCCATAAGGAAACATTAGCACTTATAGGGTGAGCGTTGAGAGCCATGGGCATCCAACATAGCAGAGAGTACTTCATGGATCCCCAAAACCATTCAAGGATTATCCATGTTGCACCTTGTGGATGAGGATGATGCGCTTGGATCACCATGCCAACCAACTCCACACATGTACAACACACTTGGTAGATGCTCCAGGGTCCAGATGAGGATTTTCGTCACTACAGGAGATAAAAGGAGGACTTATGTCATCATCATAGCCCTTACAGATGGTTTACATGCATTATCAATACACTTGGAGATCCATGAGGATGTCATTGTGCCACCACACCCACTTGGGAGCACCACACCTAACTTTCTTGGAAAAAAAAGGGGACAACCCCTTTTCCACTATGTTTGGAGCCCTTTCACTCAGCATGGCACATTTGGACTCCATTAGACCTCCTCAATGGCCCAACAACTCATCATATTCATTATTTCGCCCTCTTGAGAGGTTATTCTTTGTATTATTGAGCTATCTTGGTGGGCTTGTTACCAAGTCATGTCAATATTATTTTTTATTTTATTATTTGGGGCTAAATTAGGCCAATTAGGCAAATCAAATCCCCTTTAGAATTTCATAAATATGAGAGAGGCTCATTCTAGCCTCTCATCATCACTTGGATTGGATTAGTATCTCTTGAGAGATTTTCACACTTTTTGTTGGGATAATTTTTGGAGACTTCTTGATGCACTGTGATATTAGGATTTTCATTATTGTCATTAGAGCTTCTTTCGAATGCAAATTTGATGAATGGATATAGTCTCTCTCTCATGTAAGTCAAAATTTTGATGATATTCTTGTTATCTTACTTGTTAAATGCATGTATCATGTTATCATTTCTCTTGTATGGGTTAATGTAATGCAGATTTTTTTTGGGACCTTGAACAAGTGATTAAATGCATGCATTGAAATTTGAGGGATTGAGTGATTGTTCCTAGAGGCACCTCTTAGATTAAAGACCTCGAAAAATTTTCTCCTTCGCAAATTTGAAGTATAAATCCCTATTGACCTAGTTGTTGCTCTTAAAGAGGCTAGAAAGGATCAATTAGTGATCCTTAGCTCACGAAAATTCTCAATCTATGTGTATCTTGACTCCATTAGGCCCAAGCAATAAGGCACTAATCCTCATATCCTTTTGGTGTTCAAATTTGCCTCTCTCTCTTCACCTTTGAAAATGATATGCCTAACCCTAGAGAATCACCTAAGGCATCCAACGAATTTTATTGTAGCCATTCAAACCCCTTGCTTTTTGGTCCATTACTGCACTGGGATTTTATCTACAGATCCTCAAGATTTCAAGCAGATCTGACGGTGGAATCCCAAGATATAACAAGCCCTAGTCATAAGATCAATTTTTTCCCTAGGTTGATGTGGGTTAGTGTCCTCACTTGGATCATTACATTCAAATACGAACAAAAGATTTATTGTTTGATCCTATTGTTTCCCCTAATTAATTCAAGTCCCTCCTTGGTTGATCAACTCCATACCCTTGACCTAGTCAGGGCCCACTCGAGTTCTTTTTGGTCCCATAACTCTACAACTCAGATTCCAAAAGGATTACATAGACTCCATTTATTCACAAGGAACCTTAAGCCTAAGAAGCCCCTTGTCAAGTAATATCCTCCAACCCTAGGTCTAGGTATCCTCATAGCCCTTCTTAGAAAACCAATCACCTTGATTTCAAAGCAAGAAAGCCAATTACCTGAACCTCTCTTGTGAATAGGCTTTAGGAATCACTCATAATCTTATCGTTGACCTATTCATCCTTGTGATTCCTATTGTTGGAGAGGTAAATCCCCTCTACGGATAGAGGCGATCCCTACTAGCCCAACAGGGGTCTAGCAACAATCGAACAATGCTACACCGCAGGTTCCTAGTTGTAGTTAACAAGTGGGTAAAAGAAACCTACTTGGATTCCAACGCTATGTTTGTCAAAGAGATAGTCCTCTCGCTCCTTCGCTCCAGCCGATCACAATTCTCCGCTATCCTCGCGGACGAACACCAGCACAAGTAAAGAGAGAAAACACAAGCGTAAAATCTACTAACAACAACTATGTATCAGTCAGGAAAGATACAATTTGCATTAATCATTTATTGGACAAATGGAAATGGAACCATAAGAGTAGTCATCTATCTTTATTAACAGAAAGTAGAGTAAGGTACAACCGAAGTCCTGAAACTGAGTCCTTCCCTAGGGGGTCCAGCCAGCATGTCTCCCAAGCATTCACCTTTGAAGCAAATCTCCCAAGTCAAAGAGGTCTCTCTTTCACATACAAGGCAACAAGCTCATGACCTTCCTCAAGCTCAAAGCAATCCTCACAAAACACACCAAATGCCTACAAAGAGCAGCACTAATGCACTAAGAATTCCTCAAACAAAGTCTATATGTTCCAAAAATAGCTGCTCATGGGCAATGGACGAGGCTTATAAAGGAGAAGGAGCCTCCATGAATAGGTAAAGGATGAGCTTTCCCCCAAGATAAGTGGATGGTCAGTCGAACAGACATGCCAGAGAAAGGATGGTGACCTCAACAATGCTAACAACCAAGTCTGGAGGGATCTAGAAGGCTGGTTGTTAGAACAAATTCGCCCAAACAGGATCAGCGTGGGTGAAACACTGAGCTGGCGCGCTGACATCGCAAATCAGATATAGAGGAGGTCTGGTCAGCGCGCAAAGGACAAACGGAGGGTGCGTTGTTCGTAAAATGGGACCAGCGCAGAAAAGACGTGTGCTTTCGCGCTGGCAGCACAACAGATACATTGGCCTCTGCCCGTCAGCGCGGTTATTTGATTAATAGACGTGATGATTCATTTGACTTAGGCAAAGGGGGTTTTTTAGCCATTTTGAGGAGCATGAGTATAGGTGAATGGGGTTTCACAACACAGTAGGGAGACTGGCATGATGGCAGTGACATTTTACTGTGTAACAGATGCCCCCTAAAGCATGAAGCCCGAGAGAGTGGGAGGGGTGAAATGCTTTACGAGACTGCTGGACTGGAACACCACCGGAGAGAACCTGCAGGCAGATACAACTGATATTTCAATTACATGCAGTCTAGGTATGGGCGCAGCCATCCAAAAGACATATAGAAAAGGGGTCTATGGCGTGGACGCAACCACCCAGCTGAGAAGACCATAATAATAAGAGGTATGGTCGCAGCCATCCTTAAGAGGACTCAGGTATGGTCGCAGCCATCTATCAATGAGTCATGTAATGATGTCCCCCAAAATCGCAACCTGGTCCACAATGGACTAGAACCAGGGTCTTGCGCTCCATCCGAATACGAACAATGTACAAGTTCAAACATGTGAATATATGTGTTGAAGTCGAACATGCTTGAACATCGTCTGATTACCAGCCAATGATGAAAGCTGTTAACAGACGCGAGAGGGGCCACCAATAACGACGATGGTCCTCAAGGTACTATAGGTACAATCCACGGCATGTGAATGAATGAGCCGACGTCGAACACCCGCGGAATCATTCGATCGGAGGCCAATAATGAGAACCTCGCGTCGAACACGAAGAACCTGCCATTGAGGCATGCAGGCCCCAAGGTACCTGAAGGGAGTCTCTAGGTCACTCCTGGATAATGAGCTGAAGTCGACAGGAAGTGATCTTTATCGAAGGCGGGCCATAATGTTTCCCACATCATCGACGTGAGACGGGTAGAGACAAGTTTGTTTTGCGTGAAATATCAGAGGGAGGTTATACTTGCAGAGGTCAACTTCTCTTGAACATATCGGCGGCACTATGACGG
>APFE031570048.1:0-11036 GCA_000404065.3 Pinus taeda
CTCTTCAAAATTGGAATGCAGTAGATGAACTTTGAGTAGCATTCTTTCCTTGGTGACTGTTTAGCAAATATGGAGCATTGCAGCATGCAAAGAATGACATATTTGGCCTGTAAAAATGTCAATCATGAAATATGAGTAACTTGCTGCAGCAGGAGGCTAACAGCTTACATGGTTGTTTTGACTAATTCAGTTTGCTCAAAAATCACTTGAATGGAAAGCCAAATATCATTGATGGAATCAATGATATTGGTCCACAATATATCCTTGATATCTCCCAATGGATTTTCTAGTGTCAAATCATTTTCAAGTATTCTTATTCTTTCCACCATCCTTTGGTTTTTTCGTGCTTCTTCTTTATTTTGAATTTGTGCAAGTTCACAACTTGTTTCCAAACTTGTCACTTGGTCTCTAAGCTTCTTCAGTTCTGTGGCCTGGATGCTCATTTGTTCCATAGCCTTAACCAATTCATCTGTCCTTTCTGTTGTTGTCCTTGTACTAGTTGATGTACCTATGGTTGAAGTAGTACCTACTACTGGCAATGTTGTTACTGTTGGAATCGTTGGTGCCAAGGAAACTACTAGGGTGGAGGGTACTATTGTGGAAACTATAGGTATTACAGTCTGAGGAGCGGTGGCCCGCTCACTCTACTTATACCGTATCACATTCTCCAATTCTTTCTCAATTTCTTTTAATTGATTATTCAACTTAAGGAGTAGGTCCATAAGTTCTTCCTCCTTTCATTTTTCTATAACTTCAACAATTTGAGGATGGTGAAGAGGAGTGATCTTGAGCTGCTTCTTCAGTGCATCTATGTCATCATTTTTCTTCTTTATTAATTTCTCTACTGCTTTGACATCTTTGGGATCATGTCCCAGCTCTATCATTAAGTCCTCCAAAGTCTTTATTCTGGTGTCTTTAGCCTAAGATGAGGCCGTTTCCAATTGAAGCTATGTAGATGTGTTACTCAATGAGTTTTGTAGTTGATGAGATGTGATTGCTTTATTGGTCAATGTAGAGTAGACCATTTCACCTATTTGTTTATGCAGCTCTATTTGGTCAATAGGATGAATATCCTTTTCTAAAACTTCAAAGTTAGTTTTTAAATAATCAACCATTGATCTTGGTTGTTGCATAGTTGGCTTAAGAAATCTCATCTTCATTTTTCCTTCTTTTATATCAAAGGCTGACATTAGCCTTGTCTGGTTGGTTGTAGCCATTATGAGATAATGAGAATAGGTTTGGACCTTTAGCTTCTCATTCCTTGCTTTGATTTCTTTATACTTTTCTTTGATATCCTGGCTCTAACCAGAAGGAGCCCTGAAGGAAGATACCTCTCTGCTTTGTTACCTTTATAATACTTGGAACTGTGAGGTAGATGGTGTACCTCCTGAAGGGATAGTATGCTCACTATCAGTTCTTTCTTCCCTTGAAGTTGATGTTGTTTCCTCAGTGTACTCTTGTTCTGCATATGGGCTTAACCTTTGCCTTTCAGCAAAATTTTGATCAATAGGCCTGCTAGAAGGAGTGGCCTCCTTTGTGTCTCTTTTAAGGTTTCTTTCCTCATTGAGAGGATTCTACAAAACAAGAGTATTTCTCATGATTTGTTCAGGTTGAACAAGCTCCTCTGAGATTTATGGTTGTTCAGATTCTTCCTGTTGTTCTGAAAGCTCCTGTTGTTTTGATGGCTCTTCTTGTTCTGATGATTCTGGTTGTCCTGATGGCCTTGCTTGGCCTGAAGTCTGTCCACTGCGTTCCTGTGACTACCTTTGAGATTGCGTTTCTCCAGGCACCTATACAAATAAATCTTCATCAAGCCTCCTTTCTAAATTCATCAATACATTGTCAACTTCAACCTGTGTACTATCTTGATTTACTAATGTGTTTTCCTTCCATTCAGATTGATTGGAATATTGTTCAATTTCTGGGATCCTATGGTGGATGTAAGGAGATAGCTTATTTTTCTGCCTCCTATTACAAATAAAGTTGTGGGGATCATAGGTCCATATGAAACTTTGTTTTAATATCAACCTTTGGAGGCTTTCATCTGCCTCCTTTCCTGCTTCTCTACTGTAACAAATGAATGGGCCAAGATGATCTTTGATTCTTAGTTGGGCATTCTTCTTGGTTTTAAAAAAATTAATCTCATCAGAATTGATCATTTGCCTATAGTACTCTAGGGAAAATAATCTCATAGGGAGATACCTTGGAATTTTGTAAGGTGGCAACTCACATCCGTAGATTCTGATCTCTGTATGGTTTTGGTACAAGTACCAATCCCCTACTTTGTATTTCATTGACAATTGCAGAATCCTCTTGATGTTTGCATTGCTTCTAGGAGGAGGGCTTCCTAGCAACATGGTAGCAACTGGGTGTACAAATAGATCAATGAAATCTGTATATAGGTAGGGAGAATTAGACATGTGGAACATAGGGGTCCAGAAGACAACAGATCTAGGATTCCCTTTGGTATCATGTTTTTGGACAGAGAAGGGAAACTTATCAGTCTGATAGTAAAGAAATAAATGGTACATGACTGATGAATATTTGAACACTCTTTAATTTTCCAATCTCATAAATTGATCATGCATCTTATCTGAGATGAATTTTTCATAATCAAATTTGACTGCAGGAGACTAGCCAGGGGTAAAAATAGACATGTAGGCAAAAATGATATCATCTACATATTCACTAGTGGTAAAACCTAAAATGCATGATATCATTGATTTGATATCTTTTCCCAGATTAGAAAAGTAGGATGACATGTAAGGAGGGGGGTCCTTTGGCATGTATTTTTCTTCAATAATGAAAGTCTGGAGGATTTGAGTACTTCTGGAACTAGATAGCTTGGAAAATCTGTCAAGCAAATCAGCAGTAGTAAGGGTGGTAAGGTTTTCACCAGGTTGTAACTGTAGCATCTCATTTATGGATTATGTAGTGATAGTGAATAGGACTTTCTGATCTGGGGACATTACAACTCTCATGATAGGGTCATAGTTTGCATGACATTAGTGAACAATTTCCGGGAAGACATGAACACTAGGGAAGTGATATTTAGGCAAGTTTGATTCCCAGAGGCTTATCTTATCTGCATGGTTCAAGTAGTTATCTTGGTGTCTGTGTTAGGATATTCCGACACATAGGAATAGTTAAGTATAACTTGGTCTAGTATAGAGTTAGGTAAAGTGTGTTTCTTTACTATGTACATTTGTAACTTACAATCTGATGGTCACGATATGTAGTGATCTAACGGTTCATTCTCTCCTTGGTATTACCGACACTTGATTCGTGGCTTAACACCCGATTGGTCCATGAATTATATTTAAAGCGCATGGAGGGTCATTTGTAGGTTAACTGTTCAGGAGAGAAGCTTACGTAAATTTTCATTCTTTTATTAATAAATTTCCTGAAGTGGTCATGTTGGCTCAGGCCGTGGACTGTTTCTCTCGTTGAGGGTTTTAACCATGTCAAAATATTGGTGTATTGATCTGTGATCTATTTGTGAGTGGTGTCCTTTTGGTGTTCTGTCTGAGGAACTTACCCTATAAATTCCTACAAAAATATGGTTGCAAAATTCTTAGGAACAATGACAGCAAAGTAGAATGGTTTCCCTTCAAGAATAATGACTAGCGTAGTTAGGGTTTGAAACCCTGACTGGTTACAGTTTGCCGAAACAAATAAATTATATACAGAAGCCTGAAGGTCTTTCAAATACGAAATAACAACTAGAGGAGCCGAAGCTTTCATTGCCTGCACCACAAGTGGACTATACCAATGAAGGAACCACAAAAAGAAGTTGACAAGCAAAAGGACTACAACAGAGAATGACCTTACCAGGTTATGTTGGACGAGGTCCAAACAGCGACACATTCCAGAACCAACCCAACCTGCATAGTAAAACAAGACAGAGTTAGTGCGTGCATTACAAAATCATGGGAATGAATGAAAACAACGAAGGTAAGGTCCATGGTTGACTTACCAGTAAGATAGACAACACCAAAAGGACGAATCCATAGCTGGGTCATAGCCACCAGAGGGAGCGCTACTCACAAGGAGCGGCCACCCTTAGTCCCAAAGAAAAAATGAGAAAATCGACTATAGCAAGGATGAAAGAACTTACCTTGTACGGGTCCAGTGGAGCCGAGTATAGGGGTCCGTAGCGACCGCAAATTGGATGACCAGAGAGTTTCAACCAACAAATTAACCGGTGAAGCAACCAAGTAGTAAAATAAAGACCCAACCAAAGCAACCCATATAAATAAAGTTAAGGGAACATTCGAAACAATAGAGGAGACATAAACCAAGAGAGAATCGAAGAAAACCCTCTTACAAGCTGACAAGAAAGCTGTTATAATATCTAGGTGAGAACAAATAGGTAATGAATGAGGAAATGTAGATAGAGTTACCCATCCACCTGGCAGGGGTTCCAGAATCATGTGTGAGCAAAGCGCCATTACAACTTTGGCACAGTTACAGGTGAGGCACCATAAACCCTCACAACAAGCGAAGCAAAGACTAAACAACAAAAAGTGACAAGTGAATGTGGAGGGAGGAGTGTAAGCAAGGCATGAAGGTAGAAGACCGAGGTTAGGATAGGTGTTCCCCCTCACCCAACAACGTACCGGTAATAATTACATCAATTAAATCTAAAATTGAAAATATCTGTGCTAACTGATTATTTAAATTAAATTATGATTTTTGACCTAAAACAAAACTTAATCAATGATTAATTATTGTTAAACCACCATTTAAAGGGTTGGTCCCATCATATTGTGGTATCAAAGTAGGTTTTGTAGGTTTATTGGAAAAATGGATGTTGGAAGACTAGGACGTGGAAGAGGTGCTCGGGGAGTAGCAGAGGAAGGATTGCGGGAGGAAATTAGGATCCTTACTGCTCATTTGGAGGTAGTTGAAGTAGGAAGGAGAAGGGATCTGGAGGTAGGCGATGATAGTGAAGAAGAAGCTACAGTTCCAACAGATGGATTGGATGAGGAAGGACTGTAAATTAGATTGTTGAGGTCAGTCCTATTGGCAAGCAACAAGCCTAAGCCAGAGATTCCAAATTATGATGGAAGCTTGTCCACAAAAGTTTTGTTGGACCGGATCAGTGATTTGGAAAAATATTTCAAATGTGAAGAGGACAACAAATATTAGAGATTTTAGTTCGCTACAACAATGCTAAAAGGACATGCAACCTTATGGTGGGATAGTGTCCAAGCAGAAAAAAGAAGGATGAATAAGTTGCCAATAAATAAATGGCCAAGAATAGTGGCCAAGATGAAAGGAAAATTTTTGCCCAAAGATTAACAAATTGCACTACATCGGCAAGTGCAAAATTTGAGGCAAAAAGGGATGACAGTGAGAGAATATATAGAAGAATTCTACCAGGTAAATTTAAGAGCTGGTTACATGGAGGATACCTCGAAAAAAACAAAAAGGTATGTACATGGTTTGAGAATAGAAATATTGGATGAGATAATCATTCTTTCCCCAAAAAATATAGAGGAAGCCTACTAGAGTGCCATGAAGGCAGAGGAGAAGATCACTAGAAAACAGAATGCTAGGAGAAGATGGGGAATCGGTAAAGGAAGAGGACAATCCTATTGCAAAGGATGAACTGCTAATAATAGTGAAGAGGGAATTAGTTCCAAGACTTCAGGGACAACAGAAAAAGGAGAAAAGACTAGAGGAGGAAGGCCATATCAGAGAGGAAGAGGAAATGGTCAAGGCGGAGGGGCTACCTATTAGTGCTACAGGTGCCACAAGTGGGGGCACAGGTCTTTTGAATGTCCTGAAGTAGAACAAGTTGGTCAAAGAGGAGCTATGTTGCACAGCTAGAGGAAGCAGAGGCACCACCCCAGGAAGCAAAAAATGTGTCAGAAACAAGGGAAGCCTTAGTTCTAAATAAAGTGTTGTTGAAACTAGCCTGGGAGATAGTTGAACAAACTCAAAGGAAGGCATTGTTCTAGACAGTTTGTAAGTCGCACAGAAAATGCTGCAAGTTGATTATTGACAGTAGGAGCACAGATAATCTAGTTGCCACAGAGATGGTAGAGAAGTTGGGTTTGAAGTAGTTGACGCACCCCACTCCTTACAAGGTATCGTGGTTGCAGGAAGGCCATCAGTTGTTGGTTGACAAACAATGTGAAGTTTAGTTGCATATTGACAGGTATAAGGACAAGGTTTTTTGTGATATTATGCCAATGGACGTAGTCATGTATGTCATATACTGCTAGGAAGGCCATGGCAATACGACCGGAAGGTAGTGCATGATGGGAAGACAAACTGTTACAAGTCTATCAAAGATGGGATTAAGCACACACTTGTGCCCATCAAGGAGGAAGAAAAAAAGCAGGACACACATGTTACTAATGGGTGGAAAATAGTTTTTGAAGCAGATTGAAGATAGTGAAGTGAACTATGCAATTGTGAGAAGGGAAAAAACGGTGCTTTTGCACACAGAAATGTCTGATTTACTTACAGAAATTCAAAAAATGCTGCAGGAATTCAATGATATTATAGTGGACAATTTACTAGATAAATTGCCTCCTAAGAGAAGTATCAGTCATCACATTGACTTTATACCTAGAGCAAGTCTACCGAACAAGGTAGCATACCCGATGAGCCCCAAAGATAATGAGGAAATCAGAAAATAGGTGCAAGAATTGTTGGATAAAGGCTTATAAGGGAGAGTTTGAGCCCCTGCGCCGTTCCGATAGTTCTCACTCCCAAGAAAGGAGGAGAATGGAGAATGTGCATGGATTCGAGGGCCATCAATAAGATTACGATCAGGTATAGGTTTCCACTACCACGGATGGATGATATGAATGACTGCCTGAGTGGGGCAACATACTTCTCGAAGATTGATATGAAGAGTGGTTATCATCAAATTCGAATCAGGGAAGGGGATGAGTGGAAGATAGCCTTCAAGACCAATGAAGGGTTGTATGAGTGGCTAGTAATGCCATTTGGATTAAGTAATGCCCCTAGTACCTTTATGCGATTGATGAACGAAATGCTGAAAGAGTTCATTGGAAAGTTTGTGATAGTGTATCTTGATGATATATTAATTTTCAACAAGACTAAGGAGGAACACTTTCGACATGTTCAAAGTGTGATGGAGAAATTGCAGCAGAATAAGCTAATGATAAGTCTAAAAAAATGTACTTTTTTCAAAGAAAACTAGTTTATCTAGGTTTTGAGATTGCAAAGAACGAGTTGAATATGGGTCTAGAAAAAATTGCAACTATTATTAGCTGGCCATCCCCAAAGAGCCTATTTGAGGTTCATATTTTTCATTGGTTTGCAAGTTTTTACCGTAAATTTATCAGAGATTTTAGTGGAATCTACGTGCCTATGTTGGATACTATTAAGAAGACGAATCAACCTTTTTCATTGGACTGAAGCAACAGAGAGGAGCTTCCAATTATTGAAGGTAAAAATCACTGAGAGGCCAATCCTAAGATTGCCTGATTTTAATAAGCTCCTCCAAGTCCATTGTGATGCAAGCAGTATGGCCATTGGAGATGTACTTAGGAAGGAAGACAAACCTGTTGCATTTTTCAGTGAGAAGTTGAATGAGAGTAGGTAGGAGTATTCATCTAATGACAAAGAATTCTATGTTGTCGTCTAAGCACTGAAGCATTGGAGACACTATCTGCTAGGGAGTGAGTTTGTTTTATTTTCTGATAACCTTGCACTGCAATACGTGATGCAACGGCATAAACTGAATCACAAGCATGCTAAGTGGGTCAAATATTTACAAAGTTTCACTTTTGTGTTGAAACACATTAGCGGGCGGGCCAACAAGGTGGCAGATGCGTTGAGCATAAGAGCTTTGCTCTTGCAGGAGAGTACAATACAAGTGTTGGGCTTTGAGCATTTGAAAGACTTGTATCAAACCGACGCAGATTTCAAAGAGGCTTATGAAGCCTGTCAAGATCCTTTGGTGAGAAACAATAGTCTATGGTTGGACTATAATTTACAGGAGAAGCTATTGTTTAAAGGGGGACAATTATGCATTCCTAATTGTTTGATCAAAGAGAATATCATTCGGGAGAAGCAGAATGGAGGTCTAGTCGGGCATTTCGACATAGACAAAACATTAGATCAGCTAATCTATTTTTATTATTGGCCAAGAATGTGAAGGGATGCGCAAAGATTTGTAACTAGATGTAAAGTGTGTTAGTTGTCAAAAGGACACAGTCAAAATATGTGACTCTACACACCATTGCCTATTCTAAGTAGACCATGGGACTTAGTGGGTTTGGAATTTGTCTTGGGTCTACCAAGGATGTAGTGGGGTTATGATTCTGTGATGGTAGTAGTAGAACAGTTCTCAAAAATGGCACATTTTGTCCTTTGTAAAAAAACTAGTGATGCCAATCACATGGCCCACTTATTTTTCACAGAGATCATCAGGCTACAAGGCCTGCCTAAGTCCATTATTTCCAACAGGGATGTAAAATTTACGAGGCACTTCTGGCGCACCTTGTGGAAAAAGATGGACACATAATTAAGTTTCAGCTCTGCTTATCACCCGTAGACTGACAGGAAAACAGAGGTGGTAAACAGGAGCTTAGGGAACCTGCTACAAAGTTTGATAGGGGAAAATTCATGAATGTGGGATAGTGTACTTACCTAGGTGGAGTCCGCTTACAATGACTCACCCAATCGCAGCATGAGGCGTAGTCCTTTTCAGATCTTATATGGCATGCATCCTCGTGGAGTGAATGAGTTATGAGATCTAGGACAGCAGGAAAGATGGAGTGTTGATGAGGAAGATTTCGCCAAAGTAATGAATGACCTACACAAGGAGGTAAAGATGAAGTTGCAGGACAGCAATCAAAAATACAAGCAGCGAGTAGATCCGAAATAGTGAGAGCAATAGTTTAATGTGGGGGATGAAGTCCTTACACATTTGCACAGAGAACGTTTTCCTAGGGGTGAATACAACAAATTGAAATATAGGAAGATTGGCCCTCGTTACCTCCAGGGATAGGGATATCGCCCATCTTCAATGTGGCAGACTTGTTTCCATATATTGTCAATCCTGAGGAAGACAGTATAGCGCAGCCTACACGAGACACACAGGAAAGGAGTGAGATTTGGATGAAACAAGTGCCTTCAGATCGGCCCCTTGAGATCGAGAGGATCCTCGACACTCAGGTAGCCAGGCGAACTCGGCAGAAGGAATACCTATAGTATCTGGTCAAGTGGAAGAACCGTCCCATTGAGGACAGTTCATGGCTTGACGCTAGATAAATACAGCAGGTAGGCTATTTAGTCGAGAAGCTCATGGACCGGAGTCATGAATTTTTCTTACCCCAGGAGCCTGATGTAGGAGCATCCAACTAAGGCTACCATGACTGGGTGTTTGGTCTCAGTCAAGGAGAATAGGTTCATTATCATTTGGTTCCATTTACTGATCAACACAGTATTTAGAAACTTGTTTTTTTTTTTAATTTAGTTATTAGTTGAGTTGTAATTAGGAACAATACAATTAGATGAAGGTGGTTACAACCACACTATTTGCTTTCTTTTATTTATTTTACAGCCGTCTTTCATTTAAAAAAAAAAAGCAAACAAACAAACAAACAAAAACAAGCAAACAAAAAAACAAAAAACAAAAACAAAAACAAACAAACAAACAAACAAAACAAAACAAACAAACAAACAAACAAACAAAAACAAAAAACAAAAAAAACAAAAACAAAAGCAAACAAACAAACAAACAAAAACAAAAACAAAAACAAACAAACAAACAAACAAAACAAAAACAAAAACAAAAACAAACACAAAAACAACAAAAAACAACAAAAAACAAAAAACAAAAAACAAAAAACCAAAAAACAAAAAAACAAAAAGAAGATAATATATATTCCACGAGGCAGGAAAACCAAAAATAGTTATCAACTCTATAACTGCAGATGTAACTGTAAGCAGTTGGGAGAACTGTCTCAAAAACAATACAAAAGTGAAGGTAACACATTTTGAAAGGGTTCGATACACCAGAACAAGAAGATAATACATAAGCATATAGTTTTTAAAACCATGAGCATCTGAATCCATTTGTGATAAATAATTTGTTGTTTCTATTTTCTTCTAATTACTATCTGTAACAATTAGAAAATGCTATGTGTTTTCTCTATTCCCATAAATCCTCCATAACAGACAAATGTACAGTATTTAAATTCGAATGACGAGAATAGGAATAATTGCATTGACAAGCGAATTGAGCATGCAGTCCTAGTAAAAGTATATCATCCAGACACACGATGCAAGTAAGAGCCACAAAAGCAAACCAACAGATACAACACTGTAAAATGCATTTATAATAGAGGTAACCCATTGATACCTGAAACTCCCTTTTTCTTTATAAATATTAACACAATAGGCATACAAAAAATATGGTTGCAAAATGCTTAGGACCAACGACAACAAAGTAGAACGATTTCCCCTTCAAGAATAATGACTAGCATAGCTAGGGTTTGAAACCCTAACTGGTTATAGTTTGCCAAAACAAATAAATTATATACAAAATCCCAAAGGTCTTTCAAATATGAAATAACAACCAGAGGAGCCGAAGCTTTCATTGCCAACACCACAAGCAGACTATACCAGTGAAGGAACAACAAACAGAAGTTGACAAGCAAAAGGACTACAATAGAGAATGACCCTACCAGGTTACATTGACCAAGGTCCAAACAGCGACACATTTCAGAACCAACCCAACCTGCATAGTAAAACAAGACAGAGTTAGTGTGTGCACTACAAAATCATGGGAATGAATGAAAACAACGAAGGTAAGGTCCATGGTTGACTTACCAATAAGATAGACAACATCGGAAGGACGAATCCATAGTTGGGTCATGTTGATGCCTCGAAAATCATTGCACCAACATTGGGGAAAACCACCCGGTCTGGACCTTAGTGCAGCTCCTTTTCCGTTTGGGGTAGTGGCTCCGACTGGGGATAATGGGACCAGTTTCCCAGAAATAGATAAATGGGATGAATGAATACTTTGTAGATAATAGTAG
>APFE031570060.1:0-21678 GCA_000404065.3 Pinus taeda
TCAAAATCCGGCAGCAATTCATTGGAATCCCATGTTTGATAGCTAGTTTCTGCACAATCAATGGCTCCCAGGGTTTTTCAGGGCGCTGAATCCAAATATGCAGTTATAAAACCATTTTAACTGCTAAAAATCAAGATTTAACCTCATTTCTTCCGCCGGATTCCGTCACCGGAATCTCCAAAAAGTCGCATTATAGACAACTCCAATTCTCTTTTGGTGTTTCATAGGGTTGCATCACGCATGCATAGATAATCAATAGATGAACGTGACAACCCTTGCATGCATTACGCATGCATACATAACCATTTTATAGCCTGACAACCCTTGCATGCATGGATAATCATTCTATATTAAATTCTCTTTTGGTGTTTCATAGGGTTGGATGATGTTGATTTGTTTCATCTTATATATACAGGATTTTATATATTTGGGAGCTACATAGTAGCTAGTATATATAGCTTAGTTTAAACATAATTTAAATAAACTAAAGACAAATATTTCATCATAAAAATAATATAATTAATAAAATACTATAATGTTGAATGCTATCACCAAAAATAAAAAAATATATTTAATTAATATTATTTATATTAACATATATACACTTAATATGTATGTTTTTTTTTTATACATATATTTATGTATTTATTTTTATTAATATATATTTTTTATAATTAAATTTATTATAATAAGTTTTTTAATATAATAATAAGTCATTCTAAATTGAAAAAATGGAGAATAAACTCTATAATTAGTAAAAATAGAAATAATAGAAAAAAAATTCAAAAGAAAAAAGTTAAATAATAAGAAAATAAAATTTAAAACAAAAAATTAGTAGCTAATAGAAATGGAAGTTACTAAACACATCACCTTACAAATAAATACATCTAAATAGTAATAAAAATATAAAAAATTGAATTCCTAATGTTAAACTATGGTTAAACGAAAATTTTGATCAAAGATAGACTAATACGTAATCAAAGGTAAAACGTTGAAGGCAAAACTGAGTGCGCAATATAATACCTGCGCGAGGCATAATAACCAAATAAAGGTATGAGGTAACACCAATAATAATTTGGATAATAACCAAATAAAGGTATGAGGTAACACCAATAATAATTTGGATTGCATTGTGTTGATGAAACTCTTGTGGTTGAAATGTGTTAGTGAAACTCATGGCATTTCAAATCGCTAAAAAAAATCAATCCATATGTAACTAGCAATTGCACCAGATGTTGCAAAGGAAACGCCGTAAGACATAAATTTGAGAAGAATCATGATATATAAAAAATCATTGAATATAGAAATTAGTAAACAAAATGTCATTCAAAGCTAGAAGATAAAGAGAAATCACTTACATTATGCCAAATTGATAGATTCTATAACCTTTCCAACATAGATTGCCTTTTAATCTTCAAAGATGCTTTTTAAAGTTCCAATAGAAAATATTTGATAGATTTTAAAGAACCAAATCAAATCATTTTCATATTAGATATTGAAATGATCATGATATTAAGTAACATTGGAAGATAATACCTTCTCACTCAACACATATGAAATCATAGACAATTTGTTTTTCTCAATTTTTATTTATTTATAATTAGCAAATTTATATGAAATCATTAATATTAATTTATTTTTCAACAATTATATTTATTTATAAATTTATAAAAATATATTAATAATATTAAAAAATAAAAATAAATTTCAATATAATTATTTCAAAATAATAAGATTTTATTAAATTTATTTTAAAATGTGATAAAAATATAATATAGCTTAGTAAGTGTAAATTAAAAAAACTATTAAAATTTATTTATAATTATTTAATTTTAAATAATATAATTATTTGAATAAAATATAATTAAAAAATAATTTTCTATTGAGAGGTACTAAGGTGAAGTTTTATGGTAGCAACCAAGAGTTTTCCTTTATTCAACATGGTATTTTGCAAGACTTGGCTATGTATGTAGCATCGAATTTTGTTTCAAGTCGAAGATGTCGATTATCTAAATGCCTTCAGATTTTCCTTTTCTAGTCGGTGAATATTGCTTAACTGTTTTGGTGATCAACACATCAACATGAAATGTTGCATCATGTAGTGATTTAAGAATAGAACATCATTCACATTAAGAAACTATGTCAAACCACTAATATCCATAGAGTTGTTAGAAAAGATAAAAGTCTCATTGGAGAGAGTAAGAATTCAATTTTTTATGTGAATGGTAGGATGCAATCTCACGAAGAAATTAGAGATAATGATATGCATTCATCATGGGAAAATATGCATGGTTGGAAGAAGAAAACGAAATCTTTTTAAGCTAAGTGAATTGCTCTTTATCAAATGGTTGTAAATATGGTAAAAAATCGTAACTTGCTATCTCAAATGTGAGATTATTTATTGGATTAGTTGTTGAGGAAATTGAAAAAGAAGAAATTTCCCAACAACAACATGACAATCTATAAATGTTGCTTATGGAATAGGATTTCCAAGTCTATAAGAGTTAAGAGGAAGGAAAATAAGTCTCAAATATGTATGCAGTGGTTCCAATGGCTATAATAGCTACCTTTGGCCAATCACATCAATGCCAACTTATTTCTTTTGGCACGAAAGTTGACTAGAAATGGTTTTGTTCCATAAGTGATTAATGTGTGATTTTTCATCTACGTAACAATTTGACAATTAACCAACCATTTACTACCTTTAATGTCTGAGATGCAGTTCTTTGGTGTTGTTAAGTGTTTATCTCAAATATGTATGCAAT
Organism: Pinus taeda; assembly: GCA_000404065.3. Taxonomy (NCBI): domain Eukaryota; kingdom Viridiplantae; phylum Streptophyta; class Pinopsida; order Pinales; family Pinaceae; genus Pinus; species Pinus taeda. The sequence goes on from APFE031570060.1 coordinate 2,766, forward strand.
GTTTATGACTGCGATAATGCCTACTTTTGGCTAATTACATCAAAACCACCCTTATTTCCATTGGGATAAAATTGTACTAGAAATGGTTATGGGTCATAAGTGATTAATGTGTGATTTTTCATGTGCATAATAATTTGATTGACAATTTTCCACCTTATATGTCCTTTGTGAAATTCAATTATTCTAAGTTCCACTAAAATCACTTGCAAATTCATCTCTCAAAATTCGATCTTTCTTAAAAATAGAAAACCAAAAAATAGCTAAAATCATCTAACTAGAAACCCTATTTTAATGTTTCTAGATAATTGATCTCAATATTTTTTTTGCATTAGTTTCTAAAGTAAGATGGTTCCATTTTGTTTACATTCTATGTTAATGCTAACATGGCTCCATTTTTGTTTACATGATAGGCCAATGCCACATGGAAATATGAGGTTGGTAACTTACCACAATTTTCTACTCAATTTTCTTTGTGTGATCATGTTGGACACATCAAAGGTGAGAGAAGCCAACAAAAGTGTGAAGGGTGGCAAAAGCTCTAAACAATTCACATATTGTTTTTCTTCGCTACTGTTTTGATTGTGAGGTAGAGCACACTATTTTCATGATCACCAAAGAAATATAGACTTATTAATATCAAAACTATATTCATGATCACTGAAAAGCTTGAGGCTTATATCAACCTAGAAAGTTGTTGTGGAGACTTAAGGTTTTATTAGTAGGGTTGATCATTCTTGTAAGAAAATTGAATAATCTTCCTTCTAATGTCTGAAATGGTGAGTCTATGGAGTTTGTATTTCATTTATCACTTGAATTGTATGAGAAATATCTATGCTAAGGAAAAGTCAATAGGTAGTTGCAAATATATATGAATCTCATAAGTTGTACATGTTTTCATAATGTAATTTTGAAAGTGAATCCCCCAATGTACTAAGTCAATCCAACAATGGACTATAAGATTTAGACTAACATGTCTAATAAGGTGCATTCTAAAGCTGAGCTTAATGATACTAATGATAAAATCGAGTTATCTAAAGTGAAGTTTCATGCTAAGGAAAAACAACTCAGATATCAATTTGATTTTTTTATAGCATTATAACTAATTTAAGTTTGAATTTTGATACATTATTATATGTGAACATGTATATAAAAAACTTTCATCTCAGAGGGATGAAGAGATGAAAGAGGAGACCTGACGAGGGTTAGGTTTTGAGTCGGAGAACTGAACCCTAAAGCTTTGTCCCCTTGAATATGAGCCTGTGCCGTTTTGGCTGCACTGTTCATTGTATGACTGACGCCATTTCACCCTCTGCCATTCTCTGTAGTGGTCAGGATTATTACCCCTCCGTTTTTTATCGCCCTCTCTCGAGCCTCTCCACCTGCTCCTGGTCTCAACAACGATGGGCACCTTTTCTATACGATGGCAGTTGGCGCGGGACTTTCGGGGCGGTTATGGATGACCTAGTGGATTATTCCGAGGACCCATTAGAGGGCGCCCCCATCTGGACAACACCACATGCAAACCCGACATGCTTGTTCCATTACAGTTGCGAGCTATCCGACACAATAGCGACACTGCCCTCGATCTCAGGACCCTCGTGTTTAGTCGTTACCATCCCAGAGGTCACCCCCTCTTGGCCGACTTACTCAACTCCTCCTTTGTCGCCGTCCACCCTAAATTTTGTGGCCTATTCTGTAGGCCCTAATCTAGTCGACTCCTCCTCAGATCCCGCATCCTTCCCTCCATCAGCAGGCTCCCACAATCCCTCTGCTGCTCTACCCGACGAACCCTTGGTCACTTCAATAGGGTTTCATTCGGAATTGATCTCTTCGGGCCCTCCATCTAACAATTTCACCGAGATCCCGCCCATCTCCAGAGCCTTCCCTCTGGGCCTCCTACAGAGCCTCCTAACCCTACTACAAACCCTCCTTCGAGAGGCCCTCCACAGGCCCAATCTGATGCAGGGCACATGCCAAGAAAGAAGCAGAGGTGCGTAATATCTAAAGCACAGGACGTAATTCTCAGCTTGGGTGAGGACATTCAGTGGGGAGACACCATGGATACAACAGACAGAGTTCAGGTTGGAAGAGGATGGGGACAGAATTATATTGCGGCTAGGCTGAAGTATGGACAGTCGAAGTATGGGGACATCATTTGGTCGATCTCCCATTTGTCCAAACCTTCGCCATGGGATGGTTTGTATTAATATTTGCGAGGGTTGAGCATACAAACTAGGTCCTTTCATCAGTTTGGCATATTGAACAAGCTCTCGTCCTCCTGCACAGGTGGAATTCCCTCTTTGATCCAGAGAGAGCAACTTGGGGCTGGTCCCCTTTAGGTTCGCCTACCAGGACTAACCCTACAGTTCTGGTCTGAAGACATATTTAGGTGCATCAGGAATACCCTAGGTACATACCTGGAACATGACAAATCCTTCTTGTTGACAGGCATGATGGCTTACGCAAGGATACTGGTACACTTAGATACCAGGGAGGGATTACAGGAGCACATTACCCTCCAATGGAGAAATTTATCAAGGATGCATATATTGGATTATGAAGGGGTGCCCTTCAAATGTAGGAGATGCCATAAGGTTGGTCATCTCTTTCAGGATTACCCACTTAACAACAAGGTAAGAGCAGGGGAGTCTGGCAAGGCAATGCCGACAAGGAAACATAAGTCGCAAGAGGAGCATCCCTCCTCTGGAGATGCAGAGATCCATGTTGACCCTCAACCAGCTAAGGAGACACCCACAAAGGAGGTCTCGAAGAAGCGTGACAAAACACCTCATCAGTCTCCCTCTCCTCCACTCACTAGGGCTAGGGCGGCTGCCGGGGCTGCGTTATCTTCGGGTAAGAGTACTTCTATACCTTGTTCTTCTCATATTTATGCTTTGTCTAAAAGTATTGCACTCTTTGCATCTGTTAATTACAAGGACTCCGTCGGCTACATTCAGCCCCCTATTTCTATGGCTTTCCCCCTCCATATCCCCTCCCCCACTATCTCTATCATCCCACCTTCCCTCCTGGAGTTTCCCCCTAACATAACCCGTGCTCCCGAGTCAGGGCCTCCTTCCCCCCGATACCCGACTCGATCTAAGGTGAAGTTACAAGCCTCAGATCATTTAGGTATCGGCATGGATTCAACCCCCATGCCTCCTAAGCTACCTCGAGGCCGTCCTTCCTCTCTCTCCAAAGCAAAATTGCAGGCCGGAGAGGAAATTGCATCAGGGAAACAAAACACCATTCACAGGGCACTTAGAGCATTGAACACCCTGGTCGACCCCCCTCCATGAAGCTGTTCTCATTCAATTTCAAAGGGCTAGCTAGGCCCAATAAAAAAATTAGCACTTCGAAGACTGATCAATGTTGAACCAGTCGATGTAATATTTCTTCAAGAAAACTTGGGTAGTGCTGAATCCATCTCCCATTTGCTCGAATCGATGCTCCAGGGATGGTATTTTCTAGCACTTGATGCAAATGGAAGATCGAGAGCCATTTCTCTAGGATATAACACCCGATCCATCGACCTTTACAATAGCTGGGGAGGCTATGGGCATATGGGGGAAAATATATTCTCAGCCGACCTGAGCATTGAGATTAGGATTATTAACGTGTATGGGCCATGCCATCATAGGCCTGAATTCTGGGAACAGTTTCTGAGCTCTGATCTTCTACAAAAGGACTACTTAATTCTAGGAGGGGATCTAAATTTCTCCATAGGCCACTCTGAATCTTGGGGACATTGTGCCCAATTTGATCCCCTATCATCTTATTTTGAGAACATCTTGGAAGCCCACAGTTTGGTGGACATTCCATCAATAAAGTTGCAGCCCACCTGGAGGAATAATAGAGCTGGGTAAGATAGCCTTGCCAGAAGACTAGACCGTTTCCTTATTAAGGAAAGCCTTCTAAGCTTGGGGTTTAATTATAGATAATGGGTGGGATTGGGAGGATTATCAGATCACCTACCTATTTATTTTTAAATAAGAGGGAGGACCGATAAGCCTAACGTTCCTTTCAAATTCAACTCTTCTTGGATAAAGGATGCATCTTATGCTAGCATGGTCATGGATTATTGGAAGGCCCACCCCCTTTTGCTAGGGGGTATATAGCAGAGGGTTTTTCTCATAACTTAAAAGAGCTGAAGAGACTCTCTAATATTTGGGCACATAACAAGACAATACAGGATGACCAAACCCTAAGGGATACCGAAGCAGAGATTGCTGACTTTGAGAATAATCAGGGAGGAGTTTTCACCTTGATTAAACATAAGGATAAGCTCATATCCTTATACATTATAAGAGGAAAAATATTAAAGGATAAAGAAGATTCATGGAGACTGCGAAGCAGGGAAATCTGGTTGCTAGAGGGAGACGATAACACAAAATTTTACCACAAATTTGCAAACGGACGGAAAGCAATCAACACCATATGGCAGCTCATGAATGAGAATGGGAACTCTGTAAACACCTTCCCACATCTAGCGTCCTTGGCAACATCACACTTTAAGAATATTTACAGAGCACCCACCAATGCCACTCTTGCTGAAATCATTCGAGTGGCACAACTATTTCCCCATTTTGTGGATCAGGATGATGCATTGGAGCTAGCTAAGGAGGTCACTCTTGAAGAACTTGAGGCCACTCTCAAATGGCTCAAGAGATATAAGAGCCAAGATTGGATGGCTGACTGGTGGAGTTCTATTTGGTTTTCTTTGATACACTTGGTATAGACCTCCTCAAGGAAGTCGAGGATACCAGGATCAATGGCAAGATGTATGAAGCTTTCAACTATACATTCATTGCTCTCATACCCAAATATGATAATCCGGCCTTGTATGATGACTTTCGACCCATTTCATTGTGAAATTGTATCTATAAAATCATAGCTAATATCATAGCGGCCCATCCTATCCACCCATATCTCACCTAAGAAATTTGCCTTCTTACAAGATCGACATATCCATGAGGTGGTTGGAACACTCTTTAGACTAAAAAAATGAAAGGTATGATACTTAAGGTTGATCTCTCAAAAGCTTTTGACAGAGTAAGCTGGCTCTATATAAGAATGCTTCTAACACACATAGGGTTTCCATTTGAATTCATCAAATGGATCATGTGTTGTATTACTAATATATCTTTTAATGTTCTGGTAAATGTAGCAGCATCTCCTTTCTTTCACTTAGAAATAGGCCTCAGATAAGGATGCCCCCTATCTCCACTGCTCTTCCTGCTCATCATGGAAGGGCTCAACAAACTCATCAAAGAAGAACACAATGGGGGCAAACTCCAAGGGATCAAAATCACTGATAGATGCATACTGACTCATTTATTATTTGTGGATGATGTGTTAATATTCCTCAATGGAGGCATAGGGGACTTGACTAATAAGAAGAATACCTTCTCCACGTTTCAATCTGTTACTGGCATGATTGTCAACTGCAACAAGTCCAAATTGACAGCACTCGAATGCTTGCCACATAAGATTCAATATGCTCTCCAAAGATTCAACTTTGCCTTGATGAGAATGGAGGATGGGCTTAGATACTTGGGATACAAGCTAAAGCCCCTGGGATACAGAATAGTAGACTAGACATGGCTTATAGCCAAATTGGAAAAGAGACTCAATATTTGGTATCACAAGTACTTATCCAGGGCAGGTAGATTAATCCTCATAAAAGCAGTACCGGAGGTTACTCCGGTGTACTAGATGGAATTAGCATGGATACCGAGGGGCATACTCTCTAGGATACAAACCCTATGCTGTAGGTTTCTCTGGAAGGGCAAACAGTCTGGAAGAATATTTTCTTGGGTCAAATGGGAAGCTCTCTCACTACCAAAGAAATGGGGAGGGTGGGGCATCAAGAAGTTGGAGGACTTTTCCTCAGCTCTAGCAACCAAACTTGGTTGGCAGCTCATCACTTCAGACAGCTTGTGGACAAGGGTGGCCACCTCAAAATACATTGCACCTCTTAATTTGATGGAATGGCTAACACAACCTCTAAGATATATAACAGGGATATCTGTTATATGGAAGGTAGTGTTGAAATCTCTGGAGATCATTAGAACTAGCCTTACTTGGAGAATACAAGCTAGAAATGTTGTGCGGATAGGGGAGGATCCCTAGATTGGATGCGAGAATGCCCACACGCTGCCCATCGAGCTCAAAGCCCATCTCAGTGCAACGAGAATTACCCACATCAATCACATTGACCCTGATCATACCACTATGTTTCAACAAGCCTGGAAGTCGGCTCGCATCCTGCACATACCACAATAGTGGGAACAACTATTGGCTGACTACACAACGACCTTAATAGAAGCTCACATCAAAACTGTAGAAGGGGAGGACAAGATAATATGGGCACTCACAAAGTCAGGAAAATACTCTTCCAAGGAGGGTTATTTTGTATTAGGTGAGGCACATCAACCACAAGCCATCGAGCACTGGTGGAAACACTTATGGAAGCTCAAAGCCCCCTCGAGGACCCGAATTCTCATGTGGACAATTCCTAAAAATAAGATCTCCACTGGCGATAACCTCCTTAAACGAGCTTAGCATGGACCATTTTGGTGCTGCTTATGCAAGAGAAACAATGAATCTGTGGACCACCTCTTTCTTGACTGCCAAGCCGCAAAGGACCTCTGGAGCTCGACCTTATTGACCTTATCCTCCCAGAACAGATGGCAGGGTTTGACTACCAAGGAGGCCTGGTCTAATTGGTGGACTAGGGCAAACCCAACTAAATATAGAAATCTTCCCCTCCTTATCTGTTGGGCAATTTGGATAGTCCGCAATAAACTCATCTTTCAAAATATTACCCCTTACTGGCCCTCCATGTCTGCTCGCATTGTGACTGACTATAACATCATCCCTGATGATGAGGATACCCCTCGGCCCCGTACCATTGTCCTAGAATCCATTAACCACCTGCTTCCATGGGATTTTTTTGATGGATCTGCATAGGAGGCTAGCTGTGGGGGAGGTTCCATCTTGTACCTATCTAAATCCCACTACTTTAAAATACAAATGGGTCTGGGAAGAGGCACAAACAATTACGCTGAACTAATCATAGGCAAATTCCTCATACAATTCGCTCTGGAAAAACGTTGTAGAGTTATTCAATTATTTGGCGACTCAAAAGTTGTTTGTGATTGGATAAATAAAACATCAAATTGCACTACATTTTCTCCGAGACAGATCTTGGAAGAGGCATATCGACTTATCACTCATTTTGACTCATTAGTATGCCATCATATTTATAGGGAACGAAATTCAGCTGCCAATCTATTATCCAAAGAAGTTGCGGCCAGGCCTCTCAGCTTTTGGATGATCCAGGGACAGAGGGATGACTCTCATTACCAGTTTTACCATCGGTCGTTTATGGATATAGTAGACTAGATGGCTCAGAGGGAGCTTGGTTATATGTTTTATTGCTACCATTTGTAAATATTCATATATGCTTTTAAATTAACTGATATATATATATAACTGTCATGCACTCTATATGCTAGAGTAATTTTGTTGAACTTCATCAAAGATCTGTGCCTCCCTGCGTGGATATAAGGAACAAATTTTGCTACATTGGGTTATCTTTACTTCGACAGGCACTTTGCCTCTCTTACAACATATGCAATATGCATATACAACATGTAATTTTCCTTTCCATAATGAAAATTACGATTTTTCCAAGGGGGAAGAAAAAATTTCATCTCACTTTTTCTTAAGACAAATATAAACAAGAAATATTTATTTTATTTGTATTACGATTCATTACAAATATTTTTTATAATGTCACTTACACATTATTATATAATATATTTGACATACATAAACTATTCACTATTTTAAGATGAATGCTTCCATCGATTAAAAAAAAAGAGCTCATGGAACCATCTCAATGACAGTTGATGAAGTGCTTATGGGCAAAAGAGAGAGGGAGGGAAAGAATACGAGGGAACAATTTAGTAAGAGAGAGAAACAAATATGTAAATGTAAATAAAGAGATAAATGGTGTTGAATATAAATTAGTCACAATAGTATAAACAACAATTCCATCCCTACCTCCCACAGAGCATAAAGAAGATAATGATAGGGTATTCTATTAAAGGACTCATTGATATAAAGGTCACCAGCTCGAAACTCCAAACCTTAATAGGTTCATGATTAATAATATAATGACTTCAAATCTCAAAACAACTTAGTAAGAACAACCTCACTCATTTTTTTTCGTATATATATACCTTTTTATCATTAATATTTCAGTTATTAATTAAAAATAACATTAAATTTATAAAAAATAATTACATAATTTTTATAATTTAAATGTAAAATTAAATTAAATTTTAAAATAATAAAAATTAAAATAACTTTAAAACATTTCACATATATATATATATATTAATATATATAATATATATATTAATATATAATAATATATATATATTTTTTTTAAATTAAAACATTATATTCAAATACTTAATTTTAAATTTATAAAAATTTAACACAATATTATAATATATAATATAATATATATTTTAAACTATAAATTATTAAAGTTTAAATTTTATAAATATTAGAATTATATATTTTTCTATTAATTTGTAACGTCGATACAGGTATTATTTTATCATCTTTAGCGTGATTTTGGTTAAAATTAATAAAAAAATATTGTGCAAAAGACTATTTCCTCTATAAGTTAGACTAGGCATAAAAAATAACTAAATTATAAATTTCAATAAAAAAGACTAAATACCTATAATATTAATTTGATTTCCCAACATTAAATAAAATTACTCACATTTATGTTTAATCAAATAATAATATGAATGAGTAACTTACATATTTAAGGGAAAAAAAGAAGCAAAAGCATCTATAATATAATATTAAATTATTCATAAAATTCCCCACTCATAATGGGAATGGAATGGACCAGGCATAACCAATATGAAATGCCAAAACGTCACAAAATAAATATAACTTGATAAAGTGTAACAACCATGTTGAATTTGCTAATTTTCTCTTCCAAATGACATTGGTTCTCATGGAAAAATAAACACATATTCCTAGAAGGTAGAAAATTTTGAATACCATATCCATTTCACATAGGATACATGTTATCACTCTAAAGTGTGCCTCCACCATTACAACAAGGTAGGAAATGCAAATCTAGATAATATCTTATATTATAAATCCAAAATTTTAAATTCTAATATTATAAATCTAATATAGTTATTAAATTGTAACAATAATTTAATATTATAAATTTTAAGTTTCCAGAGGTTCTTAGTTCAAACCCTACAAATTAGCCAACAAAAGAAATATTATACTGCGTAAGATTTTCTATATATTTATTAAACTTTAATATTAACCTAAGATTATAAAACCCCAAATCCTAAAATTCCATAGAAAAGTTAATGAACCCCACAACTTTAAGGAAGAGTTAATCATATTATAGATAAGTATACTTTCTTAAAGTGCACGCAAGTATCATCTCTATAACAACAATAGATGTAATCCAAAAGGAAAGGATTGGTCTCTCTTTTGCATTGTCGACCAGGTTATTGAAAGATTTAGATAATTTACCACTTGAAATCCGACATGATTGAAATAATTTAATGCACACGGAGACACATTATTTATTTTAATTTCTCGCGGAATTCAAAGAGAGTGATCCATTACAAGATCTTAGTAATGGGAGTACTAAGATCTCAGTGTTTTCATTAAGGTATTCTCAAAATATGCATGGTTGGAAGAGGGAAATAAAATCTCTTTAAGCTAAGTGCATTTCTCTTTATCAAATGGTTGTAAATATAGTAAAAATTCCTAATTTGCTATCTCAAATGTGAGATTATTTATTGGATTAGTTGTTGAGGATATTAAAAAAGAAGAAATTTCCCAACATGACAATGTATAAATATTGCTTATGGACTAGGACTTCGAAGTTTATAATAGTTAAGAGGAAGCTAAATAAATCTCAAATATGTATGTAGTAGTTCCAATGGCTATAATAACTACCTTTGGCCAGTCACATCAAAGTCAACCTATTTATTTTGGCACGAAAGTTGACTAGAAATGGTTTTGTTCCATAACTGATTAATGTGTGATTTTTCATCTACGTAACAATTTGACAATTAACCGACCATTTACTGCCTTTAATGTTTGAGATGCAATTCTTTGGTGTTGTTAAGTGTCTATCTCAAAAATATATGCAATGGTTATGACTGTGGTAATGCATACCTTTGGCTAATTACATCAAAGCCACCCTTATTTCCATTGGGATAAAAGTGTACTGAAAATGGTTCTGAGCCATAAACGATTAATGTGTGATTTTTCATGTGCATAATAATTTGATTGACAATTTTCCACCTTATATGTCATTTGTGGAATTCAATTATTCTAAGTTCCACTAAAATCACTTGCAAATTCTTTTGTCAAATTTGAGCTTTCTTAAAAATAGAAAACCAAAAAATAGCTAAAATCATCTAACTAGAAACCCTATTTTATTGTTTCTAAATAATTGATCTCATTATTTTTTTGCATTAGTTTCTAAAGTCAGATGCTTCCATTTTGTTTACACTTTATAGTAATGCTAACATGGCTCCATTTTTATTTACTTGATATGCCATTTCCACATGGAAATATGAGGTTGGTAACTTACCACAAGTATCCACTCATTGCTCTTTGTGTCATCAAGTTGGACACATCAACAGTGGTAGAATCAACAAAAGTGTGAAGGGTGGCAGAAGCACTAAACAATTCACATACTGATATTCTTCGCTACTATTTTGATTGTGAGGCAGAGCACACTATTTTCATGATCACCAAAGAAATCCAGACTTATTAATATCAAAACTATATTCATGATCACTAAAAAGCTTGATACTTATATTAACCTAGAAAGTTGCTGTGGAGACTCAAGGTTTTATTAGTAGGGTTGATCATTCTTGTAACAAAATTGAATAATCTTCCTTCTAAAGTCTGAATGGTGAGTTTATGGAGTTTGTATTTCATTTATCGCTTGAATTCTATGAGAAATATCTATGTTAAGGAAAAGTCAATTGCTAGTTACAAATAGCCATGAATCTCACGAGTTGTACATGTTTTCATAATGTAATTTTGAAAGTGAATCCCCCAATGTACTAAGTCAATCCAACAATGGACTATAAGATATAGACTAACATGGCTAATAAGGTGCATTCTAAAGCCGAGCTTAATGATATTAAGGATAAAATCAAGTCATCTAAATTGAAGTTCCGTTCTAAGGCAAAACAACTCAGAGATCAATTTGTTTTTTTATAGCATTAGAACTAATTTAAGATTGATTTTTGATACATTATTATATGTGACCATGTATATAAAAAGCTTTCATCTCACTTTTTTTAAGACAAATATTACAAATATTTTTATAATGTCACTCACAGACTATAATATAATATATTTGACAGACATAAACTATTCACTATTTTAAGGTGAATGCTTCCATCGATTAAAAAAAAAACTCATAGAACTGTCTCAATGAGAGTTGATGAAGTGCAACTTAGTAAAAACAACCTCACTCAATTGTTTATATATATATATAATATATTATATATATATTTCATTATATTAATTAATAAAGTTATATTATAAAAAAAATTTACATAATCTTTAAATTTAAATGTAAATATTTTAATTTTTAAAAACTATTAAAAATAAAATACTTAAAAAAACATTTCAACTTTTTTAATTTAAAAATATATATATCAATATAATTTTTAAAAATTACATAATTTAACACAATATTATAATTTGATTAATTAATATTATATTTTTTAAATAATAAAATTAATTAAAGTAAAATTTATAAAATATTATAATTGGAAATGAATTCTAGATAATATCTTATATTATATAAATCCAAAATTTTAAATTCTAATATTATAAATCTGGTATTTTATTAAATTTTTAACATATTTAATATTATAAATTTAAGTTTCTAGAAAATTTTGTTCAAACTTTATGGTCAGCTAATAAAATAAATATATAATATTAAGATTTTTCTATATTTATTAAAGTTAATATTAACTTAAGATTATAAACCCTAAATCCTGAAATTTTATAGAAAAATTAATCAACCCCAAAACTTTAAGGAAGAGTTAATTATATTTTAGATAAGTATACTTTCTTACCGTGCACATGAGTATCATCTCTATAAAAGCAATAGACGTAATCCAAAAAGAAAACATTGATCTCTCTTTTGCATTGCCCACCAGGGTATTGAAAGATTTAGATAATTTACCACTTGAAATCTGGCATGATTGAAATATTATTAGTCCCTGCCTGGGACTATAAGCGATCGCTCGATCGTTGACCGAGCATTAGTTTATACTTTGACTGATTTTTTTTTTCAGTGTATTTGCATTTTAACCTAAGTTTAATGCTCCCAATTTCATTCAACAAACTTTTAAGCAAAGTTTTTGGTTTGGAAAACAATTGAGGTCTTATTGCAGCTTTCACGTTACGCGATGCAAAAATATTGACGCAATATCATCTTATGCTAAATAGGCTGGTTGAAGCAAAGTTTTGCTGGTTTGGCCAGTTTCCAAACTTAGGTTGGTCAATTTTATTGTAAATGTAAACCCTCAAATTCTCTAATTTAATTTCATTTGCTTGAAATAACCTTGTTCAATTCAATTAGCGCATATACCCCATGTAACTCAATGAAGTTTAGAATAAAAATTACAGGTGAAAATATTATATATTAGTGAAACATATATACCCGTTCTAAATCATTAAATTACCATGCAAAATGCTTTGCTATGATATCTCTCTGAGATATGGAAGACATCCACCCGTAACATCTTTTACTGATAGCTGAAGAATTCGAGTTGCCTCTACCTCATACACTTTGTGTTAGATATTGATTCCATAGAGACTTAGGTGAAATATTTTATGAGAATGTTTCTGATATACTAACAGTGAACTATTGACGCAATATCATCTTATCCTAAGTAGGCTGGTTGAAGCAAAGTTCGAAACTTAAGTCGGTCATTACACGTGTGCAGTGTGGCCCAAACTGATTGCCACGTTACTAATACGCGTTCTCATCTTGTTCACTCTCAGAAAGCTCCACTTACAATCTAGCCTTCACACACACATTCTCCTACTTGATATTCATCATTCCCTGTGATATTCATCATTCCCTATGAATTTCAACCATGATTACCATGATTTTCTTGACGATTTTATTTTGATGCAGTGAGTTGTTTGTATTGTGGTATCAAAAAATTATGAGTTCAGTAACTGTGTTATGGTTTGCAGGGTATTAGAATAATCCACAGACTTGAAGAAAAAGGTTATGGCAATGGAGAAGCCAAGAGGTAGTGTTCGGTTTGATGGTCCAAACGTGGATGTTCTGGTGGACTTGGGCCATCCTCTTCTCAACAGGGTGGTTGATGGTTTTATCAAAGTGGATGGGGTAAGTACAGGCTTCACTTTATTTTCCTTTTTCATTTTTTTTCTTCCCTTCTGATGTTTGTGTAGATGATTATGATGCTGGTTTTGGGTCAGATTGGTGCTCTGAATGCTGCCTCTCAAGATGCCTACCTTGGTTTTGCAAGGTGAGGAAGAGTTGGACATAATTGTTTTATATGAGTTTTGTATTGTGTTGTATTATTGATCAGAAATATTTTGGTTTTTGCAGAAGAAGCCATCAAGGCTTCGTTCGAGAACATGATATGAGCTTTATTTTTGTGCTCGTAGTTTCTGTATTTTGTGTGTTCTTCCCAATAAAATCTCATACAGGTTTGATTTCTGTATTTTCTGTATCTTGTGTTGTGTTCTACCCAACAAAATGTCATAGACAGGTTTGATTTCTGTGGTTACATTTCCAGCGCTTTCCCAGTCCCAAATTGATCCAAGTCCAAAAGTAATATGAAGCACTCCATGCGAATAAATTACTAACTTGGGTTAGATGCTTGGCTAAGTGGGGGTGGGGCACCTGGGCTACATGCGACCCTTGTGTGCCGTCCTTACACGTTCTTTTATTCTTTTTAATTTTATGTTTATTATTTATTTTATTTGTGTTCCTATCTGCCTGGAAAATTGCAACACCGTGTCATTCATTATAATTCTATGTTTATTATTTATTTTATTAATTTTCATTATTTTTTTAAATTTATTTCTTGTTGTTTGCTGATGGCAATGAACAAATCCTGTGTCATTAAAAATTTTCTGATTAGAATTTTTAACCGCCCTTAAAAGCTCATGATTTCCTGACTTCTCCTCACAAAACAATAAAATCTTTGATTTGGCATATATTACAGAAGGAAACTGGGAGTCCTAGAAGATGGCCATTATTTATGGAAAATTGCTCTATTCCAAGAGTTTGATTTTGAGGTTGTGGTAAAGGCGAGAAAGCTCAATGTATGACCTGATCACTTATCTCGATTGGAATATGGAGAATCAGGAGTATATGTAGATGATAAACTTCTGGATGCTTACTTGTTGAGAATTGAAGCTATTTCTGACTACCTTGCAGATATTGCATTGTTTCTCAGTATAGGTACCTTTCCTGGAGACTATTCTGCAATTCAGCCATCATGAAAGAGGTCATTTGGTTGATAATTTAAATAAATCGATATGTCATTTTTATTTTATGTGAAATACTATATATTCAAATAAAAATAAAAATAAAAATATTAAAATAGGAATAAATTAAATAATATCAATTTAGAATATCAAGTGAATGGATATACATTTAAAGTAAAAATAACTAATTTTCTTTATCTAATGCTTTTGTTTTTATCTATATAACTTCTAAGTAAAAACTTTCACTCGGATATATATAGTTTATCTTTTTTAATTTTTTAATGTTTGGGAAGACTACATCTTCATCATATAAATCTAAATCTAGATGTCATTTATTAAGAAATTTAGGATTCATTGAAATTATAAATTTAAAGTGCACTATACACCATCTAAATATCCCAAATTTTAAAAAAAAATACTGAATCCTCATATATAATAAAAAAAATCAATTTAAACAACATAAATCAAAATTTCATTACAATTTTTTCATTAAATTATAACCCAAAACAATTTCATTACAGTTTTTTCACTAAATTATAAAACAAAAAAAGCAACTCCTTTTCCTTCCTGATTTTTAGTTTTTCATGGTTTCTCTATCTGTAAAGATCGTGGGCCATGTGATTGAATTATTTTCTTTCCTTTGCCGCGTTAAACTATGAAGTGATTATTTCTTTCCTTTGCCGCGATAAAGTATGAACGAGATCAGCCTTGCGGGCAACGACCTGCGCGGATCAGCTAGATATATAAATGAGACGTATATGTACCGAGGCAGGTCCAGACTCAATTTTATCTAACCAAGGGAGGTAGGTCTGTGATCAGTAGTCAGACTTATTGCGCCGTCCCACTCAGATGGAAAATACCGAGTATTCACCTCTCCGGTATCAGAGGAATACACCTGCGCGGATGCCGATGATAATTGTTGACGTGTGTACAACAGGCTGTTGGAATTCTCGAGTACCCACTATTACCATCTCAATGATAGATTAATCCATCGTATTACAATTTTCCTTTTGTGGTTTTCGTTCATAGTCTTGCTCGGAGTTCAACCAAGGTTCAATATTATAACGACCTCACGTTCGACATTCGTTGACTGCAAAAGATTACAATACACAATAATTCTCTCTTCTTCATATAGTTGGCCTGATACTGTCAGTTTAGAAAAATCCAATAGCGTCAGTTTATGGACTTTTGATGTTTTTTGTTTTATTACACACACGTCTATATTGCAATAGTTTTTTGTTTTTTTTTTCCTTTTCATTTTTTATAGAATTGATAAGTGTTTTTTTTTTTTTTTTTTTTTTTTTTTTTTTTTTTTTTAATTAAAAATAATTTTAAAACTTAAAAATTTAAAAAATAAGTTTTTTATTAGTTAATTATGAGGTTTATCTATGAAAAAGTGTAAATAAAATACATAAAATTGATACTCGTAGTGTAATAATTATGATGTATATTACTCTTTTACAATGTACCATCAAATCTCACCACTCTTGATTTATGAATTGTTTAATAAAATAATCCTAAACTTCTACAGAAACAACATTAATAGCTACTCCCTTTGTTAGTGGTGTACGAGTATATTGACTAAAAACATGTGTATGATGTTTGGGATTTCATATCATTAAGGTTATGTTTCCAATATCTAATAGGTTTGTTTTAAAAAATAAAATATTCAGTCTATTATTTAAAAAAAAAACATCCATTCAATAAAAGTCACTAATTCAAAATTGTAATCGAATTCCCAAATATTCAACTTGGCTCATCTTTCTCATTTGATCAGTGACTATCTACTTCATCTCACAATTCACTTTGTGAGGGCCACACCAAGATTACATGTTGAGATATACTAATAATAATTCAACTCTATTTATCATTTATATTTTTTCATCTATTTTTATTATTAAATAGATTTAGTTTAAGTATTTTCCTCAAAAAACTTTATCTATATTATACATTTTCACAATTTAATTTTAAATTATCATGTAATATAAAAAGTAAAATCTCAATCAACATTAGAATAAATAGGATTTTATGTTTTGTCTTCATAATTTTAATTATAATAAATAGGATTTTATGTTTTGTCTTCATAATTTTAATTATAACTTAAACAGTTAAAATAATTTTTTTTAGAAACTTTTGCAGTCACAGTTATTGAATTTATGCCATTCTGTATGAATTTACTTATTTACTTCGATTTACATATAGATCATACTTTTGAAATATTAAAAACACTTCTAAAATAAACTCAAAAGTGAATTTAAAAGAAAAATGAGAAATTTTGTGAAACCAGGGCAAAGGCAAGCATTCACAGGGAAACTTATTTCAAACTTAAATCTTATACTAAGTTGTGCTCGCAAAGGTTGTCGAATTGTCTACCACACTTTTTCTCCCCGGAATAATAGTGTTGTCCATTCCATCTCCAATTATTGTTATAAACGCCTATCTGACGGTACTACCACATTTTTTTAGACAAGGGGGTTGCATCTATAGCTGCTTGAACTTTCCTGTATTGTCCGGTACGGTCACGGGACACAATCACATTCAACATTACATTAGTTTTTTGAAGATGCCTTTGATCGCTAGCAGACAACCATTTGGGAAAATCATCATCGAATGATTGCAAATCATCCTCAAGATCAAACAATAGGCGTTGACTAGGGAAAGCACAGATATTGAGAGCACGGAACTTGGGTGAATTGAGCACGGCAGAACTGCCCTTAACAATGGCGAGAGAATTATTTGCAATCTCTCTCAAATTGTTCACTGGGATTTCCTACAAGCGCCTTACACTAAACATTTGTGGCTTTGAACTCTTTGTGCCAAACATTTAACGCATTTGGGGATCAATATGGTAAGGGTTACAAGCGCTCCATTCCCGAAACATACAGTGCAAATGAAGTGCGGAAGGCAGGGTTGGATCGAGTGGTTGACCACGTTGGGTTGCATGCAACCCCGACACACCCCTCCACACTAAACATTTGTGGCTTTGAATTATTTGTGCCAGACATTTAACGCATTTGGAGATCAATATGGTAAGAGTTACAAGCGCTCCATTACCGAAACATATAGTGCAAACGAAGTAGGCAGGGTCGGATCGATTGGTTACAGGAAAGGAACCCTAAGGCAAATCTGACTGCGTTTCTTGGGTAACAAGTCGACGCTGACAATGTAGAAGAGACTACATATGAAATTATTTTTCTTTTTAAAGCGGATGGCATTCTAAGAATAATGGTAGCCCATAACTACATACTGTAGATTAACGAATACAACTGAGCATATGGGCAATTACACGAGCTTCTCAACTCAATCCCGGCAGGGACTACCGCCACGACAGTGGCACCCTTGTTTATTTTGATGTCTCATGGAATGCAAAGAGAGTGATCCATTACATTACAAGATCTTAGTAATGGGAGTACTAAGATCTCAATGTTTTCATTAAGGTTTTCTCAAATTTATTATATAATTTATGTGATAATAAATATTCGGAATTGCACTTTTTTTATAACATGAAACTTAATTTAATTATGAAAAACACAAAATATTTGATTTACTTTCTCATTGTAGACATCAAGGAAAGTTTTCTCTTAAAAATAAAATTGCATAAATTATCACAAAATCTGAAAAGCAGTGGGATCTATGGGATCTAATGGTGGAAAAACTTTCAGTCATTTAACATTAGATCTGATGGTGCAAAGAGGTGCAGAGTGGCAGCGGGGGGAATTCTGCCCAAAAGGAAACGCCTTACGTCGTAATATAAAATAATATGACTATTATTATTTATATAGTAACTAATAATCATAAACAAAAGCCATTATTAATGTGGTGGGTGGTGGATATATATATTCGCATATTAACCACATTGGTGAATGTGATTGTGCTAGTATTTAAAATTACAAAAAAATATATATGATATCATCTAGCAATTATTTGAAAGATAGATAAAAGAATTGAAATATTGAGTTACAGAACTTGTAAAATATCAATCCACATTTTACTGAACGAATTAATTACAAAATTATAGATTTTTTTAATAGTATATACTCGACATAGTTCCATTTATTTGGACAATGTAGAAAAATAACAGGATGAAAGGACATAGTAGTCAGATGGCCAAAGTGAATGCTTCATTGTAACCATTTTAATTTTTATATTAAATGTATAGCACGTTTCATGAGACTGAAAAATGAAAATGAATTATGGTTGAATTTAGGCATTGCATGTCCCAGGGTAACTAATTCCTTGATGCCATTATTAAAATTTCTAAAATAACAACTAAATCAATTTGGTTCCAAGAATTACAGAGAGAATGATTTTCCTTTATTCTTGTAGTGAGCTCCTTATA
>APFE031570068.1:0-43311 GCA_000404065.3 Pinus taeda
GTGATGCTTGCATTCTAGGAAAGCATAGAAAATAGTCTTTTCATGATTCACATTCAAGAGCACATAGGAAACTTGAACTCATTCATTCAATTTTATGTGGTCCAATGCCTGTTCCTTCTGCAAATGGAAATAAATATATCATGACATTTATTGATGACTACACCAAAATGTGTTGGGTTTATTTATTGAAGAACAAATCTTATGCTTTTCAAACATTCAAGAATTTTAATAAATGGATTGAAAATGATGCACAATCTCATATTGGGTCTATTCACACTGATAATGGAAAAGAATACAAATTAAATGAATTTGAAAACTATCTTCGCCAACATGGGATCAAACATCAAATAACTATGCCTTATAATCCCCAATAGAATGGTGTAGATGAAAGAATGAATAGGACAATCTTAAATATGGTTCGATCCATGCTCTTCTTCAAAAATGTAAAGATAATGTTTTGGGCTGATGTTATTCTATGTGTTGCGTATATAAAGAATAGATGTCCATCTAATGATATGAGAAACAAGACCCCATATGAAATGTGGTATGGATATGTTCCTTCGGTAAAGCATCTCAAGGTCTTTGGTTCCACCTGTTATGCCTTGATACCAAAGGTACATAGAAACAAACTTGGTGCAAGAAGTCATAAGTGTATCTTCCTAGGGTATTCAAACACCTCCAAAGCATATCGTCTCTATGATGAAGTCAATAAAAAGTTTGTTGTATCTAGAGATGTAAGATTTCTTGAATCATCCAAAACTGACAATTTTGTTGAGCGGCAACTTGATCGCTTGGATAGATTCACAAATGCAAAATCATTTCAAGAATTTGATAATCATATTCCACATCTTGAAAGGGGGATTCCTATACTAGATCAACCTGTGGAACCTTCTTCTAAAGCACTCCCTCCCCCGCATGAAACTCCAACAACGGATGATACTTTAAGTGATGTGATTGATATAATTGGGAGACTCAATCTTGATTCAGTCCCAACTCAATCAAAAGAGCAGCATGGACCATCTAAGAAAGGTCCCCCAAAGTGGCTGACAAAGACACTTGAAAGTGTTCTTCCTGATGAGGTTGCAAAGACAAGAACTAGAAATTCAAACCGGCAAAATGGAGGTGATGTAGATGACTCTGATTCACCTGTTGATATGATGTTTCTTATGATTGTGAATTTAATTTGTCTACATATTTTGAACCAAATTCCTTCAAAGAAGTTGCTTCTCATGATGAATGGAAAGAAGCGATGCAAAAGGAGTATGATGCCCTGATAAAGAATGGCACTTGGAAGCTGGTTGATCCTCCATTAGGAACCAAACCAATTGGCTGAAAGTGGGTCTACAAGAACAAGTATAAAGTTGATGGCTTACTTGACAAGCACAAAGCCAGGCTTGTGGAAAAAGGTTTTGCACATAAGGAAGGGGTTGATTATGAGGATACTTTTTCCCCCACAGAAAAATCGGCTACCATCCAGACACTCTTTTCCCTAGCAGTTCAGAACGGTTGGAAAGTCCATCAAATGGATGTAAAAATTGCCTTCTTGAATGGAGATCTAAAAGAGAATTTTTTATGTCCCAGCCTGAAGGATTTGTTGTGAAAGGACATGAACATAAAGTATGCAAACTTTTGAAATCCTTGTATGGCCTCAAACAAGCACCGCGAGCCTGGTATGAAAAACTAACTGAGCATCTTCTGAAACTCAATTTCAAACATTATGATCTTGAAGATGCAACTTTGTTTGTCAAGAAGGTTGGAAAAACAGTTGTATATCTTGTTGTATATGTAGATGATCTTTTGATGACAGGGAACAATGAAAGCTACATTGCATCCATAAATAATGAATTAAGGAAAGGTTTTGAAATGACTGATATGGGCTATGTTCATTACTATCTTGGTATTGTAGTAACTCAACATCCAAAGTCCATATTCCTTTCTCAAAAGAAGTACATTGGAGATCTGTTGAACAGGTTTGGCATGACTGAATGCAATCCTCTAACTACTACAATGGAACAAAACTTAAAGCTCACATCCATTGAAGGAAAATAATTTGAGGATGCAACAAAGTATAGACAGCTTGTAGGAAGTCTCAACTACCTAACTACTACTAGACTAGACATTTTGTTTGCTGTTAGAATCCTCTCCAGGTTTATGCAAAAGCCTTGTGAGGGACATTGGTCTGCTGTAAAAAGAGTTCTAAGGTACTTGAAGGGAACTTAAGACTTTGGAATCAAGTATACATAGGTGGACGACTTCAGCTTGATTAGATACTCTGATTCAGACTTCGATGGAGACAAAGGAATTGGGGTATCTACTTCAGGATATGCTATGAGTCTTGGATTAGGAGCTGTCTCCTGGAGATCACGCAAACAATCAGTTCCAACAAATTCCACAATAGAAGCAGAATACGTGGTAGTAGCTGAAGCAACAAAAGAAATTGTGTGGCTCAGGAAAATTCTTGAAGATTTGCAAGTAAAACAAGTACAATCAACTCCACTCATGATTGACAATACCTCTGCAATAAATAGCCAAGAACCCAAAGTTCCATTATCGAACGAAGCACATCAATACTAAATATCATCTGATTTGACATCATTTTGAGGCCAAAACAATCCATCTCCATCATTGTTCCACAAATAAGAAAATTGCAGACATCTTCACCAAAGCGCTTGGACGAGAAAAGCTTGAACGATTCAGAATGATGCTTGGACTCACCAACATCCCTTCAGATTAAGGGGGGGAATGTTGACACCTAATCCTTGTGATTGGGTAAATATATGTAAATAGATAAATAAGAAATATGAACAATCATCGGGAGATGAACTAAACAGTCTCTCCCTCATCTATATAATGAAGACCTACCTGATGGAATATGACACACGAATCATTTTTGCCTTATGGAGTTACTGCTTGGCCTGAAAAATATGAGTATTGGTTTGGTTGAGAAGCCTTATGAATCTTATTAGATCTTAAATAATGCCTCTTTATGTTCTAACAAAGTAAGCTCAAGAATTTATACCAAGGAGAGATATCAAAAACAAGCAATCTCCATAGTTTTTAATGAATCATTTTGGTTGTTGCTCAGGATTCCTCATCCACCTTGTGGTGAATTGTGCCTAAAAAAAAAGATATAACAAATGAATTAATATCTATGAATGGAAAATGTAAAGGCTTGAGAATGATTTCTTGAGTAGTTGGAACATGCAAGCAACTTCATTGGGGCTATGGATGCTCGCTAGCAAAGGGGTTACACCATAAACTCATTTTTAATGCTTGATCTTTTCATTTCCTAAAGTATTATTATTTTTGCAACATTAGAGTTCAATTTAATATGTAAGCCCTTAGTGAAAATTATATCCTTTTGGTTCATTCTCAAGCTAAAACCAAATTGAGAAAACAAAAGTCACGTAACTTATCATTCCAATGCTCCAAGTAGTGGTATCCACATGGTAGGAATAAATATTATAGGCACGCCAATCACATGTGATGTGTAACAAATTATCTAATGATTTTAAGAGTTTTAAGGATCCTACTTGTGTTTCACCAATTATTGTAGCTGCTACAACAACCCTGCTCACTATGTCCTAGTGCCTTAAGCTTGGGAGAATTAAGGGGCCCACCTAGTTAATCAACCTTGAAGTTTCCTTGCAAAGCCTAACTTGAATCTAAAATATGTGATAAATGTTTTAATGGCTTGAGATAGTGGAGGATGGCTTACCAACCAAATCTAACCCTGATGGCCAATCCAAAAGAAAAGTTAGTTCCTAACACTAATCTAGCAGCACAACGATATCCCTTAACCCGTCAACTTATTTACATGACTTTAAGATAAGGAGTTGATATAATTTTATTTTCAAGTTTTGGGTTGTCTAAGGAAGAGTAGTGCTCCATTTTGCAATTTTCTAATGCTTTAGTGCCCTCTCGTCCATCAACCCAGTGCCATTGCCTCACCCTTGATGTCTCAACTTAGTTTTCTTCCTCTTAGCTTCTATGTAGTACCCTACTGAGCCTTTTCCCAACACCATAGTATCTCATTGTCCCTTAGTCCAACACAACGCTCTCAGGGAAAGCCTCTACTTGAGTCTCTCTCTAAAAAAAAAATCTTATAAAGTAGCCATAGTGCGCTCTTGAACATCAATTCAACACCATAGTGCCCTCTTGGGCCTCAAGATAATGATACACTCTCAAACTTGGCTTTTAGACTTGATTTTTTCTCCTTTTCTTCCTTTATAACACTCCATTGAGCCTTTTTCAAGAACCATTGTTCCCTACTATCCCTCAACATCACGTTGCAACCCCATAAAAGCACTTTAAGACTTGATTTTTGGCCTTCCTCTCTCCCATTGTTGCTCCACTAAGCCTCAATGGAGTGTTATCATTGGGCTTCTTCTGAATGCTACAACACTCACTTGAGCTTCATGAAAGAGTTAAAATAACTCCCTCAAGTTTTTTCTCACTTTCAAAGACTTTTCTCGATCTTTTATTTGGTGGAACTAAGTTAACAAAGTAAAGAAAGATGAGTGAAAAGAGGAAATTACTCAAATAGTTGACGCACAAAACTCAATAAATATCTATAAAGGAGACTCATAGCATCCCATCCTCTTCACATTGACTAGTTACTATTCTCTAGAGGGTAAAGTGTTCTATTGGCATATTTTTTCACCTTAGCCCTCCCAATCATCATTAGTTTCAGCCAGCTCAACCAAAGTAAGTGAACTTTTACACTCGTTCAACTTAGATTTTATCCTTTATGGTCCTTTTTAATGCAATTATTTACCCAAAAATTATTTAATTTACATGATATCATATATTATTTTCATATTAAACCAAATGATTGAGCTACAGGTGGATTTTAATGATGTTTGGACCATGTTAAATTGATTACTCTTCATCCCTTGCTCTTCCAATGATTCAATGAAAATTTTTCATATCGTACAACTCATGCAAAAGAGTGAAAAACCCTCAACTTGACTCTAACTACATAATTATAGTGTAGCAAAATAAATTGAATCCCTATCTAGCTACATCTATGACTTTCGCTTTCTCAAACCAACCTCAAGGTTGCACCCAACATGGCCAACACTTGATTATTGTTTTTTTTGCTTATATAGCAATATCTCATAGCTAAAACCATGTAAATATTTTTCCATGGTATTAAAACTCTAAGTTGTTGATTTTATTTAATCTTCTAGGGTTTCCTTCATAGAGCACCTAGGGTTTTAGATTCTAAGTTATTCTCTTGTTGTCAACCTAGATTTTTAGTTAAAATTTTGAACACCACTTTGTTTCTTGAAGCCACATTCGTAATAAAATATTTCTTCTTCGGAAATTCTAGTTTGTGTCCCTCTACCTCAATGATTTTCTTCATGGGAAGACACATAACCATCTTGGCCAAAATTGTGAATCTGACAATCTTTCCTTTTCCTCACTGATGAAACCCACTTTTTGTCTTAAACCTAGCTAGCATTGAAACCTAGTTTCCTCATTCCTCGATAGTTTGTGTTATAAGATAATCTATATAATGATTTTTTTTCATTTATTGCACTCATAGGAAAATCATGTCCAAGAAATGATCTTGCAATGCTCTAGTAGTTGAGTCATCTAATGAAGAAGAACCTATCAATTCCTCTAGGCTGGAGTTCTAGGACACTTTGTGTTTCATTGAAAAAATCACCACATATACCTAGTCAAAGATACAAGGCTCTTTCAAAGAGAAAATACAATTGCAGATGATCCAAATTCATAAATTTACAAGATTGTAAAGAGATCTCAACTACCAAATCTAACTGCCTATCCATCTAAATTTCCATGTGTTGAAGGTGTTGAATGGCCAGTGAAGCATGCAGATCCAAAAGAAGTTATGACCATAGAGAGTCATGGAAAACCCATTGATTTTTTCAATGCCTCTTCCATTGATATGTACTACAACATGCCTAAGGAAGAAGTGTGATTGGATGAATATTGGTTAATGAAATTTAGAATTGTTCTCAAGGAATTACTCAAGAAATGGTGTAAAGCAATGGAAAACAAGGAATATCATATGAATATGTTGAAAACCCCCTTTTCTATTGGTGGCTACTATGTTCTGTTGACCTTATGGTTGGCCCAATGCAGACACATTCTCAAAAGGTTGGGTTCCCCTTATGAACACGATGTTGATTGAAGGTAGAATTTTCATTTGGTCAGATATATTGTTAGGCTCTCTACAAGACAATACTCAACAATCTTAGAACCCTAAAGAATTCCAACAACATTAATTTTTAATAGCCTCTTATATTTTGGACAAATTACATGCCAAAATTCCCCTCCCAACCATGAACTAGAGATGGACCATTCACAAGGAGCCTATCCACATTTATTATAAAATCATCTAGAAGATCATTAAATACCAACTCATGCATAGATATTTCCAGAGTTCTTTGTGCCCTTATATGAAATTAAGTTTAATGAGGCTAACCCTTGTATGCTAGAAAGAGCCAGATAAGTAGTGCCTCCAGTTGGTGACTAGTTTGTAAAACCAGATGACATTTACATCAAAATATTTGGAGCAATGAAACCTCCCCACCTATTTCCCAAATTTGTAACTGATAGGCAAGTACTACAACAAATAGCCCATCAAGTTTATATAGGGGTAGGTGGATCTCTATTAAGGATCAATAAAAATCCCTGGACTCACGTCCCTTTCCACATGGGAGCATATGAATTGAAGGACATTAAGAGGGAAAAGGAAACTTTTTTGGCTTTGAAAATTTTCTGTTTTGGGGATCTGACATATCACAAGTATGATCCAAGATCCATAATGAAAGATCATTCTAGATCGTGAAACTATAGGTTGGAATATCATTCATATAACTGGGTACAGGAAGAGATGCAAAAGAATAATTTAAATTTCATAGAAGTCATCTCAAGAATAGGCCACAATCCTGCCCATGAAAAAGCAAAAAAGTTATAGGAAAAGGTAGAAGCATCTTCCCATGAACATGCAACTCAACAAGAAACAAATCAAAAGGATCAAGAAGAAAAGTTAACAAAAGAGGAAAAAAAGGTAGCTTAGGTCACACAAGAAGCTTCCACAATAGCTCGAGAGCTTGATAAAAAAGAATAGGAAGAAGAATAAATGAGGAGAGAAAGGGAACAAATAAGGAAAGTTGAGGAAGATGAAAAAGTAGAGGAAATCATAAAGGTTGAATAAGAAAGGAAAATAAAAGAAGAAGAGAAAAAAAAGACTAAAGATGATGTAGAATCTAAAACAAGAGAAGAAGAGGCTTTCCAAGCACAGCAAGAAGACCAAAGTTGGAAGCTTAATGAAATGCAACTACAACGGATATTGACCCAGTGTACCTAATAGATCTAGAAATCATAGGAGGCCACCTACCTGTGACAAAATTGGGCATCACACCCACAAAGAGGAAAAATTTGGTCAACTTGAACAAGTTCATGTTCGATCATAACCTAAAAAAGATTGTGGAACACATGAAAAAATAATATGTCACACCACATATGTCACCATTAAAAAATTAACTCTAAGAGGCCCATAATTCCTAACACAACGAAAGGTCATATCATCATGGCCTCAACAGGTACAACATTATCTCAAGCTACTTAGATAAATGTGTAGGATATTCTAGATCATATGAAGAAAAAGGATGCATAGATAGTTTAGTTTGAACAATAGGTCAAATTTCTGAAAGAGGAGACAAACTCAATAAAACAGGCAAGCATCACGGTAGAGGATTATAGGGCATGCACCTGTTATACAAAATCTACAATTATGGACAAAAGTGTCTTCCCTAGGCTAGGTGGACTAACCTAGAACAAAATAAATAAAACGACACAATATATTCCTTAAAGTAATTGAATGTTGGGATGAGGCCTACTAGGAATTTGTTGCAAGCTTCACTCCTTCCTCAGCTTGTATGCTCCAATCCTAGCTTCGATCACTATCATTAAAACCTGCACAATCAAACAAGACAAGCCAAATATCTATGACATCTATGTAGCATAATCCAATCACTTCATTCAATATATCAACATGGTATTGAAATACATGAAATCATAACATCATATATAGGAAAACAATCTACGCTTTGTATTAATATAAATGGAGAGAGTTACAACCAAAAATAGAAGTTGCTCTTGTAGAAGAGCTCCCCAAGTTGACTTGTCCTTTTCTTGCCACAAATTATGCCTCTATTTCACCCTAATTCATGGAATAATGACTCTCAAAGCAACAACATGAGAGTAGTACCAGTCTCCAAAAGCCAACCCCTTGCCCATGGATGGTTCTAAATATACAGATGAGGGAGGTAGTTCATGAATTCTTATCCATTTACCAATCTATGATTGAGATCCACTTGATATGGGAGGATGAGCTCAAGGCATAAGAGATGAAAAATTCAAGGTAGGATAGGATATGATTTGAGACTCTTATCAAAGGTAAATGGTTGAAACAACCTCAGGAAACTTCTGGAAGAGAAGCTTCGGGATTCTTTTTATTTTTCCCATATTTCTAGAATCAGTGAACCCCCAATACTGAGCAACCTACTAATGATCAGTGCAAGTGCAGAGAGGGTCAACCTAGCATTCAACACCGGTCCCTAAAGGGCTAGGGTGCGTTGGGCCTTAAAATCTCGGAAACTCGGCAATCATGAGCAAAAACTCAAGGATTTAGCAGAGTCGTGCTTAATGATTTGTGTAGGGATGGTGACCATATGTTGTGTTAGTGTCAATCTTCGCAGCCTTCCTCCAATGATCAAATATGTTCTTACAAAGTGGTCTCAGAGTGTCAAGGTCAAATTTTGTCATTTCAGTGAGTCTTCAAGCAAAATTTGGTCACTAGGTATTAGGTCTAGGGTTTGTTTTCACTCCTGTCAGAGTTGTCCAAATGTCGGTCCCTGTCACCATTCAGCTAATTGTACCATTATTCAGGGGGGTTGTCATCATCATGTCAAGTCCCACTGGGTCATTTTACACCTTGTTCATGCTTCAGTTGTGCCTAGGTAAAGTTCGTTTCCCTCTCCTAGGGTTTTGAAGGCAATTTCGCTTGGATGGTCAAATCATCGGCAAAACTTGCATAATGTTGTTCATACACCTTCCCCTATCCTTAATGTACCTTATTAAACACTTCCCATCACTGAGATCCCCCAAATTCCTGATTTTCGCACAAACCCTAGTTTCTTGCTACAACTTGGCAATTTTCTAGGATAAGCCTGTGTTTTGCCCTTTTGGACCCCTTCCCCTCACTCAATTTTTGAAATTCCACTTTCCCCTACTTCCTAACATCCCTCCCTACTTCTCAAAATTTTCTCAAGAATTTAGAAGCCCCTTATCCCCTTCATTTCGCTTCATTTCGACAAATCCCCTGTTCCACACATCGGTGTAGGTTTTACTCAAATGATGTTTCTCAGCAAGAAAAGATGAATTTGGTAAAACTGAGAGAATTTTTTGTCCACAATAGGCCAAGGAAGAAAAACCTCCTCCACTTTTTACACAGGTTTCATGGTTTTAGA
Source organism: Pinus taeda (assembly GCA_000404065.3). Lineage (NCBI taxonomy): Eukaryota > Viridiplantae > Streptophyta > Pinopsida > Pinales > Pinaceae > Pinus > Pinus taeda. The sequence continues at coordinate 9,510 of APFE031570068.1, forward strand.
GAAATGTCAAAAATACAGTTGCCTTGGGAGAATTGATACACCTCTGAAGTGACCTTGGGAAAATCAAGTTTGCTCCTAGCTTGGTTGGCCAAATGACTTGATTGATGAGTCAAATGATAACTAGACACAAATAGCTTTCCAATGAGCTATCATGAGCTCAATTTGGAGTTGAGGATCACCTTCAAAAGTTAATTGCAACAGTATTCTTCCTTGAGGCAGCCTCATTTGGCACATTTTGACCAGTCTTGGAAGATTTGATTTTTGACAGGGAAAATGAACTTCAAATTGAAAAATTGTAGTTGGGTTAAAACTTAGACTCAAATAAATTTCCAACGAGCTATCCTGTGCCCAATTTGGACACCAAGAAGGCCTCCAAACGGCTCCTGCAAAAATGTGCTACACATAGAGATGGCGTGGCGCATTGGGCTGCCCTCCACAGTGCAAAAAATCCACTGTCGCGGCGCATTGGGCTAAAAAGCCTGATTTTTCTCAAAAAATCCCTCAAATTTCAAAAATCACTCAACTCTTCTAGTGTGCAAGTAATTTAAGCCCTATTCCTTGCTAGTGAAGGAGTTTTTCATACAATTTATGGTGGTTGTGTAAAAGAAAATTCAAACCCTAATACCTTGCAATTTGTGCTCACAAACAAGTGCTTAGGGTTGGTAGTTTGTGTTTTTTTTTCCAAATACCATTCCCTCACTCCCACACTGTTTGTTTCCCACATTCATTTTCTAGTTTCATCCCCATATCCCTAATTCCCATATCCCTAAAATTCACTAACCCCATATTCCTAACTCCCACTATCCCAAACCCTAGCTACACATCCCTAAACCCTACCATACCCTATTACTCTCTTTTTCCCATATCATTCGTAAAAATCCTAAATCCCCAAACCTTTCATTCCTAAAACACAATCAAGTGACGATCCTCACATTGTAAACTTCACTCGATTGAACCATACCCTTTCCCTCACTCCATTATACCCACTATTCCATATTTATCACAATCCCTCATTTCCCTTTGGCATATTTGGCACTTGGAGACAAAGACATCAAGTCTTCATTTCTCATTTTCAACCAATCAAACATACACTTTTCATACACATTGCAACACCATGACGGACACAGATTCATCATGTGAACAAGACAATAATTGCACCACTGAACTGCATACACCAGGAGGGTACTGAGGAGGCGTAAAACGCATGATCGGCTCCAAGTATTGACTGAAGCCTCTTTGGCTGAGCATGATACTTGATGAGGCACCTCCAGCCCAAATTTCAAGAAATTTGGAGCAATTTTTGCATTTTGAAAATTTTTGCACTAAAAAACAGGGTTTTCCTCCCTATGCGTCGCGCCATGTGGCGCTCGCTTTTGCTAGAGGGCTCCAAATTTCAAAAACTTTATATTTTTGGATTTGGAATGAAAAAATATGACTTCTGGTGCATGGCGAAGAAATTTGGGCAAGTTTTGGGCCCTCAAAAGGTCAAAAAACACTCAAAAAATGACCTCTCTGCCCCTATTTTGACACACAGCAAGCAGTCCTAGGAGATTGAAGTTTTGGAGGGGTAAATGGACACCAAATTGAAAAATTCCACTTGGGTTGGAAATTAGACATGTAGGGCTTTCCAACGAGCTATCATGAGCTCAATTTGGACTCCTGGAAGGGCCTCAAAATCAGCTCCAACGTGGCGCGACACATAAAGAATTTGGGCGCGACGGATAGAGAATTTTGGCCTATTTTTCACCCTTCAGCCCAGAAATTCGGCCAGTTTTGACTAGTTTTGATTTTTGATGTAATTATTGATCTATCTTGGTGTAACTTGATGACTATGATGTAATTTTGGCACATATTTACTTGCTCTAGAGGATTCATTCACTAAAAAGTGAAAATTAAATGAATGAATCAGTTTCCTAGCATATAGAGGCAAGTTGTTTGATTGCCTAGATTTTAGTGCCTTGTTTAGAATTGGTTGAAATAGCTCCTAGTATGATGAGATAGACCCCTAGAGGCAAGGGAATTGGTTTGTCTTGTCTATATTATGTAATTTCTAAGTCATTTTCAGGGTTGGACACTTGGGATTGCTTGGCACATCATTGTACATTCTATCTCTGCATTTTTGGCAAAGGAAAGACCAGGGTTTTGCAGCACTTGTTGGGATCCATGTGGCTCTTGTTTGATGGTGTTTTTATCTATGTCTTAATCATTTATGTTAAATGGAGAATCATCCCTCTCTTGCTTCTGAAATTAAACAAATGAGTGATTAAAGTAGAATTCACTGGACTGTTGTGCTCTGCTTTGAACTTTTGTTTAATTTTCAATGTTTTCATCTGTTTGAGGAGGACTCTTGAGACTCTCTTGCCCTCCTTGGCTCCTCACTAGTATGATCCATCCATTTATTCATTATAAGACATCAAAAAATTTGTCTTCCTTGCCCCAATCAGAACTCTGCAAAAACTGTGCCTCATCCCCGAACCCAAATTTGTCTCTCCCATTTTCCAGCTCAAAACCCCCAAAAACTCAAATTAAATCCTTTCACTACATACCTAGCCTAAGATCAATTTTAAAATCAGTCATCTCCAACCCTATCAATTATTTTTGCTGAGATTGACCCGGAGAGAGCCCTCTCCTGTCGTCATAGGGCTAGCTACGAGGCTGAGCATGGTTTGATGTGGACCTAGAAGCTTACCTTTTCAGCTTGAGGTAAACCTAGGCTCTAACATAGTGGCGACCATACTGGGAAAGAAAATTTATTTTCATTGTTTGGCTTTGTAGACTACAGATGGAGCCTGAAGTTAGCCAGGTAGCCTTCGAAATGCTCTTTCTTTGCGTTAGCGAGAGTAGATGAAAGCTGCTTCAGTCAACCTCCGATCTAGTTTATAAACTGAACATCTGATCTAAACAATCACCCCAGTACATGTATCAAGTTAGATCTGATTGTTGATGGTGAACAACGATCAGACACAGCAAGGCTAAAATCATTCACCGGTGACTCCAGTGTCAAAGAATCCCAAGGTTCAGATTTTTTATGGCGACTCTACTCTTCAAGAACTAGTAGCCTGAAAAATCTCTTGGTGAATTCATTGTTATCAAAATGGATTGGCTTGCTCAATGATATGCTCCCATGAGCCGAGATCACATTCCAGGTTTTCCAAATAAAATTCCGAAGGTAGATTGGCAAAGGAATTTGCCTACGTTTAAAGATGATGATAGGAAGGATTTTGTTCTACATCTGGTTAGATTTCAAATGCATATTCGCAAGTTGAAGGTTGATTTTCCTGAAGATTGCTTGATGAAGATATTCCTGGCCACTCTGGAAGGTGAAGCCCAATCTTGGTATGAAAGTTTGCCGCCTGCTTGTATTTATTGTTTGAAAGATTTTCATACCATGTTCTGTGAAAGATATAAAGAATCTTATCCATCATTAAATTTAGTTCAGGACTGTTGCAAACATGCTTATAGTTTTATTAAAAGCCTTGAGAAATATTATGAAGATGATAATTTCATGGATGATGAGATCATGGAAGCCCTGTATGAAAATCCATTTCACCAGCATAAAGAGAGCGATACTTATCAAGATGATCAGGAAAATTTTCAGTAGGATCAAGATCTTAGTACAGTGGAAAATGATGAAAGAGAAGGTTTTATTCAAATCTGTCCATAGATGAAGACAATATGCAGGAAAGTCAAGTTTCAATTTCAGAATGTGATAAAGTCCAGTTGACCAATTCAGATTGTGATGATGAAGACAACCTTGTTCTGAATCCCATGAAGGAGAGCTCTAATGTTGAGATTATCTGGAATGAAGAAGACAAAGTTACTAACCCAAGCTTTCATGAGGAGGTAATCCAGTCATTTCATGGAAAACAAGATGCGATCTTTGTTCAAGTAAGTGAAAAATTTTCTTTTGATAACTCAGTGGTAAATGATCATTTGGATTGTTTGATTGCCATGTCATATGAAGATGATCAACAATGTTTTCAAATTTCCGAAGATCAGGGAATTAAGGACTTCCATTCAGGTTTTTCATGTTTTAAAATGTTATTTCAAGAAGACAATACGTGCTTGAGCAAAAGGAAACAAAAAGTCTTATCTCCTCTGTCTGAAGATGAGATAGATCAACTTTTGAAAGGTCATGTTACAGCTCAAGTTAACGCAAATCTGCAGTGTGCACATGGTCAAGAAGGCGATGGTGGAACTTCTTCCTCTTTTGAAAATGATGACAGTGTTGTAATTGGCTTTATAGATCAACAAACAGATAATATTTTATGTTATGAAGATAATAAGGCTGTCATGTTTGATGATCTTGAAGATTGTTTTCTGTTCAAGAATGACCTTGACCATGAAATTGAGGAATATAAGCCTGAGAGAGACAATATGCCATAATTTCTCATGGTCAAGGAATTTACAGCTAACACTCAGATGGCAGAAACTTATACCTCTCTGTGCCTTCCTATCACTCAGCAACCAGTTGTTCTTTCATATCAGAATGAAGGGAGTACTTGTATTTTTGTTGCTGGATCTCAAGACAAGCTAGTGCTTCAGGATTTTCAAGATCCTTGTGGCATTCTTTTGCAAGCACCAGAGAAGATGAATGTTGGCTGGTTTGTTAAGATAAGCCTCGGTTTCAATTGTTATTGTGAGTTTCCTACATGTACATCATTATGCCTGCTCGAGGAAAGAGAGAGCAGAATTTCATTGAGTAACCATTTGTTGGATTGGTTACATTGGAAGGCCCACTTCACATGATTGTACATATTTCATCAGTAAGCAGGTAGTCTTCGTCATGATTTGAAGCCCTCAAATCTCGATGGACTGCTGCCCTTTGAAAGCTTTGTAAGTACTTGTTTCAGTTAAGTCAATCTTGAGTCATTTTTTGTTTCAGTCAGTTTAAAGATAGTTTCAGTTGAGTGTCCAGTTTCAGTTTTTGAGAGTCTTGTTTCATATTTGGATTAGTCAGTTCAAATATGATTCTTCAATCAAATTTATTGGTTTTTGGGTGTTTTGAAGTTATTGACTCCATTGCCCAATGGATAAGGCACTGGTCTGCTCTCCCAAAGCTCTGCGGTTCTTGGCACCTCCAAGGAGCTACCATCCCCATTGGAGCCAATGTTAGTATCAGTCTTTGCAGCCTTCCTCCAATGATCAAACATGCTCTTACAAGTGATTTTAAGGTGTCAAAATCAAATTTTGTCATTTCAGTGAGTCTTCAAGCAAAATTTGGTCACTAGGCATTAGGTCTAGGGTTTGATTTCACTCCTTTCAAAGTTGCCCAAATGTCAGTCTATGTCACTACTCAGCTGAGTATACCATTAGTCATAGGGTTTTCATCATCATGTCAAGTTCCACTGGGTCATTTTACACCTTGTTCACGCTTTAGTTGTGCCTAGGTAAGGTTCATTTCCCTCTCCTAGGGTTTTGAAGGCAATTTCTCTTGGATGGCCAAATCATCAGCAAAAATTGTATCCAGATGTTCACACACCTTCCCCTATCCTTCATGTACCTTATTTAACGCTTCCCATCACTCAGATCCCCCAAATTCCTCATTTTTGCACAAACCCTAGTTTCTTGCTACAACCTGGCAATTTTATAGGTTGGGCCTGTGTTTTGCCCATTTGGACCCCTTCCCCTCCCTCAATCTCTGAGATTCCACTTTCCCCTACTTCCTAACATCCCTCCCTACTTTCCAAAATTTCCCCAAGAATTTAGAAGCCCCTTACCCCCTTCATTTCGCTTCATTTCGACAAAATTCCTTGTTTCACACATCGGGATAAGTTTCACTCAAAAGATGTTTCAGAGCAATAAAAGATGAATTTTGAAAAACCGAGAGAGGTTTTTGTCCACAACAGGCCAAGGAAAAAAACCTCATTCACGTTTTACACAGGTGTCATGGTTTTAGAGAAATTTCAAAAATACAATTGCCACGGGACAATTGATGCACCTCTGAAGTGACCTTGGGAAAATAAAGTTTTCTCCTAGCTTGGTTGGCCAAATAACTTTTTTGATGCACCAAAGGATAACTAGACAAAAATATCTTTCCAGTGAACTATCATGAGCTCAATTTGGAGTCGAGGAAGGCATTCAAAAGTTGACTGCAACAACACTCTTCCTTGAGGCAGCCTCATTTGGCACATTTTGACCAGTCTTGGGAGATTTGATCTTTGACAAGGCAAATGAACTCCAAATTAAAAAATTCTAGTTAGGTTGGCAAGTGGACTCAAATACCTTTCGAACGAGCTATCCTGCACCTGATTTTGACACTAAGAAGGCCTCCAAAAGTCTTCTGCAAAAAGGCACTATGCACAGGCTCTATGCGCCGCACGCCTCAAGCCCAGTGTGCCGGGCGCCTCCCTGTGCGCCGCGTGCCTCGCGCGACGCGTAGTTTGGGAGGTCCAACTGAAAAATAGCTTGTATTTTTTGATTTCTCATGAAAAATCATAAATTTTGGTACTTGGACAAGAAATTTGGGCAAGTTTTGGGTCCCCAAAAGGCCAAAAAACATGCAAAAAATGACCTCACTGCCCCTTTTTGGACACACAGGAAGCAGTCTTGGAAGAATCCACTTTTGGAGGGGAAAATGGACAAAAAATTGACAAATTCCACTTTGGTTAGAAAGTAGGCATCCAGGGCTTTCCAACAAGCTATCATGAGCTCAATTTGGATGTCGGGAAGTGCCCCAAAAGTAGGCTGAAAGGCGCACAACGCATAGAGCTCAGGTGCGTGACGCATAGAGATTTTTGGTCAATTTTTCACCTTCCAGCTTAGAAATTCGGCCACTTGAACCAGTTTTGCTTGTGGATGAAATTTTTGAGTTATCTTGATGTAAATTTATGGTTGGAATGTAATTTTGGCACATTTTTACTTGTTTTAGAGGATTCATTCACTAAAAGGTGAAAATTAAATGAATGAATCAGTTTCCTAGCATATAGGGGTAAGTTGTTTGACTACCTAGATTTCAGTTCCTTGTTTAGAATTAGTTCAAACATCCTAGAATGATGAGCTCGACCCCTAGAGGCAAGGAAAGGGTAAAGATGTCTATATGATGCAATTTCTCAATCATTTTCAGGGGTGGAGAGGTTGGACACTTGGGATTGCTTTGGCATACTATTGTCACATTTTCTTGCATTTTTGGCTAAGGAAAAAGACCAGGGTTTGCAGCACTGTTTGGGATCATGTGCTTTATGTGTTGATGGTGTGTTTCTCTCATACTTGTAAGTTGTGTATGTGTACCACTTTCCTTATTTAATCTTCTGCAATTAAACAAATGAAGTGTTAAGGTAGAATCCATAATTTGCTATGCTCTGCCTTTAAATTTGTTTAATTTTCTATGTTTTCTTCAGTATAAGGAGAATCCTTGAGATTTCCTTGCTCTCCTTAGCTCCTCACCAGTCATATCTATTCATTCAATCACTTTAACGGCATCAAAACAATCACCTATCTTGCCCCAAGTAGACCTCTGCAAAAGCTGTGTCTCATCCCCGCACCCAAAATTGCCTTTCCCTTGAATTCAACAAAACCCTAAAAACTCAATTCCAAAGTCCTTTAACTTCATACCTAGCCTAAAATTAGTCATCAATTCAGTCATCTCGACCTCGTTGATTATCTTTTGTCGAGATTGACCCGGAGAGAGCCCTCTCCTGTCCTCGTAGGGCTAACTAGGAGGCTGAGCATGGTTTGATGTAGCCTTGAGTCTTACCTTATTTTCAGCATAAGGTAGATCTGAGCGCTAACATAGTGGCGACCATACTGGGGAAGAACTGGTTTTCTTGTTATTTATAGCTACAGACGGAGTCTGAAGTCATGCCAGGTAGCCTTCGAACTGCACATTGCTCTGCGAGTGCATAGTAGATAAACGCTGCTTCAGTCGATCTTTGGTCTAGCTTGTAACTGTAACACTTAACTTATAAATTGCTCCAGTATGTGTATCAAGTTCAGATCTGATGATTGATGGTGAACAACGATCAGACATAAGAAGGCTGAGATCATTCACCTGGCGACTCCATTCACTAAAAAATCTGAAAATCAATGCTTCATGGTGACTTCACTGTAGGAAGATCAGTAGCTTTAAGCTTTTCAAGATGGAAGGGGTTGCAAGACGATACACTCCCATGAGCCAGGATCACATTCTAGGTTTTCCAAACAAAATTCTGAAGGTAGATTGGTCAAGGAATTTGCCTATGTTTAAAGATGATGATAGGAAGGATGCTACTTTACATTTGGTCAGATTTCACATGCATATTCGCAAGTTGAAGGTTGATTTTTCTGAAGATTTCTTGATGAAGATATTCCTGGCCACTCTAGAAGGTGAAGCCCAATCTTGGTATGAAAGTTTGTTGCCTGCTTGTATTTATTGTTTAAAAGATTTTCATGCCCTGTTCATTGAAAGATATCAAGCATCTTATCCATCATTAAATTTAGTTCGTGACTGTTGCAAACATGCTTCTACTTTTATTGAAAGCCTTGAGAAATATTATGAAGATGATAATTTCTTGGATGAAGAGATCATGGAGGCCCTATATGAAAATCCATTTCAGCAGTATAAAGACAACTTAGAGGATTCTTGTCAAGATGCACAGGAAAATTTGCAGCAGGATCAAGATGTAAGTACAGTGGAAGATGATGAAGGAGAAGGTCTTATTCCAGATCTGTCCATAGAAGAAGACAGCATGCATGAAAGTCAAGTTTCAATTTCAGAATGTGATAAAGTCAAGTCAGCCATTTCAAATCTAGATTCAGATCGCGATGATGAAGACAACCTTGTTCTGAACCCCATGAAGGAGAGTTCTGTTGTTGAGATCATCTGGAATGAAGAAGACAAAGTTATTGACAAAAGCCTTCATGAGGAGGTAATCCAGTCATTTCATGGACAACAAGATGGGATCTTTGTTCAGGTAAGTGAGAAATCTTCTTTTGATAACTCAGTGGTAAATGATAATTTGATTGCCACGTCATATGAAGACAATTACTATTTGAGTAAAATAAAACAAAAAGCATTATCTCCTTTGTCTGAAGATGAGATAGATCTACTTTTGAAAGGTCTTGTTTCAGCCAGAGCTACAACAGATTTGCAGTGCACACATAGTCAGGAAAGTGTTGGTGAAATTTCTTCCTCTTTTGAAAATGATGACGGTCTTGTAATCAGTTTTATAGATTAGCAAACAGATAATATTTTCTTTCACGAAGATGATAAGGCTGTCATGTTTGATAATCTTGAAGATTGTTTTTTGTTTAAGAATGACCTAGACCATGAAGATGAGGGGTATGAACTTGAGAGAGACAATATGCCAGGATTTCTCATGGTCAAGGAACCTACAGCTAACACTCAGATGGCAGAAGCACATACTTCTCTGTGCATTCCTATCCCTCGGAAATCAATTGTTCTTTCAGATCAGAATGAAGGGAGTACTTGTATTTTTGCTGCTGGATCTCAAGACAAGATAGTCCTTTAGGATTATCAAGATCCCTTCGGAATCCTTTTGCAAGCACTAGAGAATATAAATTTTGCCTGGTTCATTATCATAAGCATTGGTTTCAGTGGTTATTGAGTTGCCTACATGTACATCGTTCCACCCGCTAGAGAAAAGTGAGAGCAGAAATTTGGTATGTAGCCATCTATTGGATTGATTACATTGGAAATCTCATTACACATGATTGTACATATTTCATTAGTATGTAGGTGGTTGTCATCATGATTCCAAATCTTGATGGATCGCTGCCTCTTTTTCAAAAGCTTTGTAAAGTCTTGTTTTAAGTCAGTCATGAGTCATTTGTGTTTGGTCTGTTGAGTCAGTTTTTTCAAGTTATTTCAGTTTGCGAGTCGATTTGAGTCAAGATACAGTCAAGTTTCAGTCAGTTTTCACTCAAGTTTTCATTCAATAAATGTGTCAAATGTTTTGTGTTATCAGTTCAAATAATGATTCCATCGCCCAATGGATGAAGGCACTGGTCTGCTCTCCCAAAGATCTGTCGTTCTTGGTACCTACAAGGAGCTACCATCCCCATTGGAGCCAATATTAGTGTCAGTCTTTGCAGCCTTCCTCCAGTGATCAAACATGCTCTTACAAGTGATTTTAAGGTGTCAAAATCAAATTTTGTCATTTCAGTGAGTCTTCAAGCAAAATTTGGTCACTAGGCATTAGGTCTAGGGTTTGATTTCACTCCTTTCAAAATTGCCCAAATGTCAGTCTATGTCACTATTCAGCTGAGTATACCATTAGTCAGAGGGTTTTCATCATCATTTCAAGTTCCACTGGGTCATTTTACACCTTGTTCACGCTTTAGTTGTGCCTAGGTAAGGTTCATTTCCCTCTCCTAGGGTCTTGAAGGCAATTTCTCTTGGATGGCCAAATCATCAGCAAAACTTGTATCCAGATGTTCACACACCTTCCCCTATCCTTCATGTACCTTATTAAACACTTTCCATCACTCAGATCCCCCAAATTCCTCATTTTTGCACAAACCCTAGTTTCTTGCTACAACTTGGCAATTTTCTAGGTTGGGCCTGTGTTTTTCCCGTTTGGACCCCTTCCCCTCACTCAATCTCTGCGATTCCACTTTCCCCTGCTTCCCAACATCCCTCTCTACTTCCCAAAATTTCCCCAAGAATTTAGAAGCCCCTTACCCCCTTCATTTCGCTTCATTTCGACAAAATTCCTTGTTTCACACATCGGGATAAGTTTCACTCAAAAGATGTTTCAGAGCAATAAAAGATGAATTTTGAAAAAATGAGAGAGGTTTTTGTCTGCAATAGGCCAAGGAAGAAAAATCTCCTTCACTTTTTACACATGTGTCATGGTTTTAGAGAAATGTCAAAAATACAATCGCCTCGGGAGAATTGTGAAGTGACCTTGGGAAAATCACGTTTTCTCCTAGCTTGGTTGGCCAAATAACTTTCTTGATGATTCAAAGCATAACTAGACACAAATATCGTTCCAATTAACTATCATGAGCTCAATTTGGAGTTGAGGAACGTATTCAAAAGTTGACTGCAACAGCACTCTTCCTTGAGGCAGCCTCATTTGGCACATTTTGACCAGTCTTGGAAGATTTGATTTTTGACAAGGAAAATGAACTCCAAATTAACAAATTCTAGTTGGGTTGGAAATTAGACTCAAATACCTTTCCAACGAGATATCCTACACCTGATTTTGACAACTGGAAGGCCTCCAAAAGTTTTTTGCAAAAAGGCACTATGCACAGGCTCTATGCGTCGCGCGCCTCAAGCCTAGTGCACTGCGCGTCTCGCGCGACGCATAGGATTGGGAGGTCCAAATGAAAAATGGCTTGCATTTTTGGATTTTTCATGAAACATCATGAATTTTTGTACTTGGACAAGAAATTTGGGCAAGTTTTGGGTCCCCAAAAGGTCAAAAAATTGCAAACAATGATCTCACTGCCCCTTTTTGGACACATAGGAAGCAGTCTTGGGAGAATGCACTTTTGGAGGGGAAAATGGACACAAAATTAAAAAATTCCACTTGGGTTGGAAACTAGACGTCCAGGGTTTTCCAACAAGCTATCATGAGCTCAATTGGGATGCCGGGAAGTGCCCCAAAAGTAGGCTGCAAGACGCGTGACGCATAGAGCTCAAGCGCGTGGCGCATAGAGATTCTTGGTCAATTTTTCACCTTCCAGCTCAGAAATTTGGCCAGTTGAACTAGTTTTGCTTTTGGATGAAATTTTTGAGTTATCTTGATGTAAATTTATGGTTGGAATGTAATTTTGGCACATTTTTACTTGTTCTAGAGGATTCATTCACTAAAAGGTGAAAATTAAATGAATGAATCAGTTTCCTAGCATATAGGGGTAAGTTGTTTGACTACCTAGATTTCAGTTCCTTGTTTAGAATTAGTTCAAACAGGTCCTAGAATGATGAGTTCGACCCCTAGAGGCAAGGGAAGGGGTTAAGATGGTCTATATGATGTAATTTCTTAATCATTTTCAGGGGTTGGAGAGGTTGGACACTTGGGATTGCTTTGGCATACTATTGTACATATTTTCTCTGCATTTTTGGCTAAGGAAAGACCAGGGTTCTGCAGCACTGTTTGGGATCCATGTGGCTTTATGTTTTGATGGTGTGTTTCTCTCAGTACTTGTAAGTTGTGTATGTGTACCACTTTCCTTATTTAATCTTCTGCAATTAAACAAATGAAGTGTTAAGGTAGAATCCATAATTTGCTATGCTCTGCCTTTAAATTTGTTTAACTTTCTATGTTTTCTTCAGTATAAGGAAAATCCTTGAGATTTCCTTGCTCTCCTTAGCTCCTCACCAGTCAGATCTATTCATTCAATCACTTTAAAGGCATCAAAACAATCGCCTATCTTGCCCCAAGTAGACCTCTGCAAAAGCTGTGCCTCATCCCCGCACCCAAAATTGCCTTTCCCTTGAATTGAACAAAACCCTAAAAACTCAATTCCAAAGTCCTTGTACTTCATACCTAGCCTAAAATTAGTCATCAATTCAGTCATCTCGACCTCGTTGATTATCTTTTGTTGAGATTGACCCGGAGAGAGCCCTCTCCTGTCCTCGTAGGGCTAGCTACGACGTTGAGCGTGGTTTGATGTAGCCTTGAGTCTTACCTTATTTTCATCCTAAGGTAGATCTGAGTGCTAACAACTGCCACCAAAGAAGAGAGAAGGGTGAGTTAGTGATGTGGTGGGGCTGTTGGGTAGGAATTTTCCTGAATTGTCTCCGTTCCTACGAGGCATGAAAGGAAATCTCTTTTTTCGGTGTTTTTTTTTTCTTTCACCTACAAAACTGAAATGGATTGAATAACAAATTGCAACTACTGAAATAAACTTGCTGAAATGAAATTGCAGAATTGAAATGAAAGAAAGGAAATGCCTAATCTACGCTTACTGAAATGTAATTGCAGAATTGAAATGAAAGTAGGAAATGACTAATCTATGCTTGCTGAAATGGAAATTGCAGAATTGAAATGAAAGCAGGAAATGACTAATGTACACTTGCTAAAATTGAAATTGCAGAATTGAAAGGAAAGCAGGAAATGCCTAATTTACTTTTGTAGAATTGAAATTTCAGAATGGAAATGAAACAACTACTCTACTTTTGCTGAAATAAATTACTTAGCAGAATGTTGCAGTAGAAAATAGAAGAAAGCAGTAATCACAAAATATTTTGATGCTTCCTTGGGAATAGTACCAAAAAGAATGGTGGGCTCTAGTATTGCAGCACTAATGTTGCAACTCCTGGGGCTTCCTTCTTTACTTTTATCAACCTGGTAGTTCGTAACAAACTTGGTAGCGACGGTGTTGTATGCACAAGTACTAGCTCTTACTACAGATTGTCACTTGATCACTTGGCGCAAGTTCACTAGGAGCTTAAGTCAACTTCTATGAGTTCTCAGAAGAAGCTTGTAACTATGATGGAAGAAAGCTAACTCTACTGAGGCTATCCTGATTGTAGAAAGAGAATGAAAAATGAAATGAAATGCAAACCCTAGCAAACCCTAGTTTACCCACTAACCCTACTTTTGCAAGAGAAGAGATGGAAACTAATGAAATGAGTGCTATTGACTACTGAAAAGGTAAATTGCATTTATTCAAGCTACTTCTGAAAAGAAATGAGAAGAAATCATCTTTTTGTACTTTTGAGTGTTTTTATGTGGAATTATTATGCTTGTGATTTATCTGGTTGGGACTGTGTAGAGGTTTGGTGGCAAAGAAAGATGGATTTGGCTTTTACAGAGGGTGAGTAAGGTGTGAAGAGGTCCTAAGAATCCCCTAGCATCCTTCTGAAGACTTCCATTGCGATCAGACTTCGAAAAATCAATCACAGGAAATTCTATAGGAGGTTGCAGGGGATCTACAGGAGGTTCTATAGGAGGAGACCGAAAGCTATTTTTGGAGATTTAACAGTGGAAACATGATGGTAAAGGGGAAATTAAAGCTAGGTGAGGGTGTTGAGATGTCTAGAACTTGTCAAGGAAGATCAGGGATGAACGTGATGGTTGGATTTGTTCAAATGGCAAGAAAGCAGCTTCATGGAAAAAATACAGGAATTAGAGCAAATTGGAGAAATGTTGTGAATGAGTTGGGAAATCTATGAGAAGTGAACTGGTGCTAGCTGTTTTATGCAGGGATGCTATGTTGAGATGTCTTGCATGAGATCTGCACGTTTACTTTATCAAAACTGACCAGAGAAAGAACTAAAAAGAGAATGTTGTCCAGCTTGACCTAATTTCTGACCTACAAACAGAAATTGTTGAAAAATACCCTATGAACAGAAAAACATGCAAGAAAACTATGGTAACAAGATAGGGAATGATATAAGCAAATGAATCTAAACCAATATTAACCTTTCCAACTCAAAGTATCACACTAGTAGTTGCATGGAAGAGCAAACACTGTGTTTTTGGTGGCAGTAGTAGTGCCTTGACCTCAAATCATAGTACCAGGAAGGGAAAAAGGATATCAGGGCTTGTTGTGGCCTTTTTGAATTTTATTCTTTCACTACAGCAACCTAATTAAGCAACTAAAACAAAAACATCTATTCTAACCATAAAAAACAACCTAATCTAACAAAGTAAAATGAATTTATGCAACAGAAATTAACTCATGAATGGAAGAAAAAACATATAAGTACATAAAGGAGGTGCTAGGCAGCTTGGGTTGGGCCCTAACCCAAGACCTTCAACCCTTTGAAAGAGATTAGTGCTGGCTCAAAAACTATTTCATCTTCATTTATCAAGAATATCAATTACATCACATAAATTGTTCTCAAAAGGAACTAAAAAATAAGCTGAATAATGTGTTGCAAAAAAGTGTGAAAATATACTAATAATTGGCTAACCTACCGAGGCTCTAAGCCTTCTTATTTATACAAATGGGGACTTCCAACAGTCCTCCTAAGGCCAAGGAACTCAGCTTCTTAGAACTGAAGATAAACAACAATCCTACTTGACTTGCTCGGCTATCCCTTGGAATCATCAATGTGGGTGTTTGGGCTCCGAGTTGCTGATGGAGGATTCAAGGAAAGGGGTCATTAATGAAGAAGAAAACCCCCTTACAATTCCTCTTCCCTGTTTTCCTCGAGTTTGGATGCCATTTGCTCATAAATTCCTTGTCTTTGTCCAAAATTGTCCAAAACATCTGCATAAAACACATATTAGACTACATGGCAAAGTGACTAACCCAATTAACTCTATTAGCATAAATATATTCAAAAACATGCAAAAAACTAATGAGAATGGTGGATTAAGTTGAAATAAGAGGCAGAATGAGCCCATATAGTTACCCATTTCTGCGTCTCATCACTCACTACGGAATGTGTTCTGGTATGGTAAGTTGGTTTATGGCAATTGTCGGGGTTCATAATTTCCATCTTGCTGTAGTGGTATGGCGGATGGTATCATGTGGTTTGAGTAAGGGTAGTCTATCTGGTTTCTTCGGCACTCAAGTAGTCTAGGAGTGGTGGAGAAAACATCGTCGTTGCCCCCTCGACCATGAACAATTAGCAAAAGTGTTAAGTCTTTCTCCCATTGTCTAGTTCCTCACTTCTATCATCGAATTGAGGGAATTTTGCATGGTAATTTGGTTAGCATTAGTGTCTATTTATGCCATTCTTTCTAGATTTCTCCCTGAGTATTATCAATGATTGGGTTTGTGTCTTTGTCTTATGGTCATCAACTATCATTTGGGTCTTCCACTCACGATGTTCTTACCCTGAAATCTTGAGACATTGCACTAGGGTAGTAACAATTGGACTTGGTGGTAGAAGGGCGTTATGGAGGTGATTGTGGTGAAAACCAATTGGCTTGGGTTTGTTTCTCACATCTTTGTGCTCCGGTGTCTAGTCCTTCTATCAATGTCTTTGCAATGAGGTGCTTCCCTTATCAGAGGAGAAGAAGAGGCTTCAGTATAGTTGGCTTGTTTTCTATAGGATTGTGTGCAACACTCCTGGCTAGTGTATGGTGGTTGTCATCTTTGAGGAGTAGGTTTCTGTTGGATAATTTTGGGTTGGCTTTTAGTCTCCTATGGCTCAAGATTTGTGAGGAGGCATTTCATCTTGTTATCTGGTTTTAGGGTGTCTCCCTGGACACTCGCCATGTGTCCTGTGTCATGTAATTCTCATTCCCAGCCCCATCATAGGGGAGCTTTAACCATTTAGTGTGTTCCTCGCATCGAGATGAAGGCAGCGCAAGAGGGACAGGATGATGAACGTCCAAAGCAGCGTGGGCGTGCTACTAGAGATGCAATCCTATCAGAGTTTGGAGCCCATGGAAGTAGAGGTGGTGTGAGTGAAGTGCGGGGTGGTCATGTAGGTGGTGGTGTTAAGGGAGGTAGTGTGGCATGTGGGGGTCAAGGAAGTGTGTGGGGTCAGAATCATTGGTAAAGTTGTGTACAAGGTGCAGGCTAGTAGCTTCACTCCAATGCCTATTGTGACTTTCTCTGCACTATTCTAGATCACTTGGAAGTTTGCAATAATACTGGGAAGTAGGAACATGAGACTGTCATCACCATGCTAAATCAATTGCATTACTTTCAATGCCATGTCAGAAAAATGATTGTGGTGGTTTGGCATTGGCACAATCTTCTATTTGAAAAGGTTGAGAAGCTAGAAACATAGATGGCTCACTTAGAACAACATGTTTAGTGTTCATATTGTCCCCCATCCCCTCTAGGGACCACGCCATACAATCCAACATCCATTACTTCTGATGATTAAGCACGGTCTCAGGTGTTCTTTTGGTTCTATTTATCTTTTGGTGTTTTTTCCCTGTTAAGCTTTAGACTTCTCCATTACTTTTGTTATTGTCTCTTTATCATATGATGCTAGCTTTAGTCAACAAATCTATTTTGGGTGAGACTACTTGCATTTTGAGAAATATGTACTTTCCTTTTGATGAATGAATAGAACCTTGATTTACAAAAAAAAATAAAAAAAAAATCTATATGTTATTTTAATTTTTTTAATAGAAAATTATCTAACACTCCTATTAACTTGACATCATCCCTCATACATTGTAAATATATTTTCACACCGTACATACTTTACAACCAAATAACATCATAATTAATAAATTAACTTTATAATAATTTCCAACTATCGCACCCCACTGAAGGTTTAGGAATATGTGATTCCTATTCTCTATTGTAATTCAGATAAATCAAATTTATAATAATTTCCAATTATCGCACCCCACCAAAGGTTTAGGAATATATGATTCATATAATGATTTATGGATTCAATATTTGACCTTTGTAGATCAACCAAGAACTTTTTGTATCCCTATCATTGGTATGTGGTAGTGAATTGAGACTAATTGGGGAAACCTCAAACATTTCTTATTTCTTCTAGTCATCAACCAACCCCCTCCTCCACTATATGTTGCCTTCAAATCAATGGATGTATTACTGAATAATAGATAGATGTAGAGGAAGAAACATCTAGATAAGGGTATATTGTAGAATATCCATTATTCAAAACTGTTTGGAAACCATTAGCCATGTGGGAAACCAATATATTCTCGGCCATTGACCCATTAATGTTGGGGAAATATATGCTACCCGTTAGATTATGTGCTTTCCATAATCCAATGGGTGACATATACTACAACCCCGCATTAATGGGTCCATGTACCAAGATATAAGCCTTTCCAACCACGTGGGGATACTTTTTGGAGAGAAATCTCCAGAGAATATTTCCATGTCTTATCCCCTCTCACGTGAACTTGCTTTTCCATCAAAAATTGCCCAACAAACAACGTTAATCACTAGCTAGGATAGTCATTTCCAAGGCTCTCAGGTTTAGTTGCGCCATGTCCAATGTTTGGCCAACCAGCCATTACAATCTTCACAACTCAACACGATTTCCTTATTCAATTTACATTAAAAATTTGAAGCCCACTTGAGTGTTGTTACAAATCGAGAGTAGGAACAAGTACAGTTTGTGATTTTAGTTGTGCTCAACATGAGTTTTTATCTTAAAATCAAAATAAAATATTAAAATAGAAAAATAATGTTTTTTTAATTTATTTTTAATAAAAACACTATTAAAATATCAATAATCCCAATCTTAATATGGTCACTTGATTTTTCGTTGGTATTACAACCTAATATGTAAAAAAAATTCACTGACTCTCAGTTATAAATAAAAATTTCCATGTATGGTCACTAGATTTGTTGTTAGTATTAAATGCTAATGTAATGCTATTTGAATCTTTGATTGCCCCATCCTCTAGGGAAATCCTCTTGACATAACATGTAGCTTTCATATCTATATCATAGATGGAATAAAATTTATCCCATATCTCCTTAGCAGTCTTAAAACATATTACATTTTCAACATCTGACTTGGACAACACTCTCATGATTTCCTTCCTACTTTGTTTATAAAACTTATCATCTATTAATCCATTATCCACAAATATCAATACATCCAAATCAAGAGATTATAGGTAGATTCTCATCCTTCCCTTCCAAGTTTTACAATTTGATCCATTTAAAAATGGAACTCCATCTGAGGCAATATAGTCCTAGTTCTCCATGATCCCTGATCTTCCCTCCAACTATTAAATTGATTCTGAAGGACACTAACTTTGGTACCAATTGTTAGAAACAATGGAAACTAGAACACTACTGAGAGGAGGTGTGAATCAATAATGTGACAAAATTATACAATTCTTCACAAATTATATTTTTCAATCACTTTAGAAATTATTCATGGATTAGCAACACAACTCAATCATATAAAACATAATGTAATCATCATCAAACATATAGAAAACATATACATAAGATACAAGTATTCTTTTTATTACAAGATTCAACTTGATTACATTAATGGCTCACAACATACTACTTGTAGGTTTATTAGCTACTACTGAGAGGAACTTCTATAATGCAATGAGGAGTGACCCCATAATACACTTGATTGAAGGACTCGAATATTGGACTCTCCATATCATAATAAACATTAAGTGTGCAATTTTTTTCTAGTAGATTTTGTTATGAAATTGATAATGAAAATTAATTTTATCTATGTTTATGGTTTCATAAAATTCACTTGAAGAGACAAGAACGATACCACGAAGGTTCAAATGGATTCCATGTGGAAATAAGATCACAATGGAGAAGATGAGGTCGGAATTACATTTTCAAATGTCTCCAACAACAAAAGGATTACCATATATAGAACAAAGATAAGTTTCACATTTGATAAAAGGGAAAGTTCTAGATGTAGATACATTATATTGTTACTTACATTTGATTTTTTTTAAGGAAATTAAAGAGGTGTTTAAAGGTTTAAAATGAAAAAAATCATTTTGCAAAAGGGCGGGTGGGGGGGGGGGGGGGCGCATGCATGAGAAGGCTAGAGCATGCAAGAAGGGGGAAGGATGATCATAAAGTTTTGATTACTATGGAACTTATGGCATTAACTCTGTTTACTGTAAGTGTGATTTTGCCTGAATGATTTTAGTAGATTCAAAATTAATTATATATGATGTTTCAAGTCCATAGCTTCTTTTGAAAGAGTTTTTTGGATTTCTTATAAACTTGTTCTCCGAAGCTCTCAATAATGAACATTGTTATTTGCATGGCTATGATTTGCAAATAAACAATGATTTAACTGCATCTTTCCTTCTTTGTATTAGTTATGATTACACATATTTGTGATTGAATTAACCATTCAATATTGGTGTCTTAAAGGATAAATTTGATTTGTAAATTACTTATGCTTGATTTTCTATGACCGAATTCTAGAAATTTAGATCATTGGAGTACTTTGTT
This sequence comes from Pinus taeda, assembly GCA_000404065.3. Classification (NCBI taxonomy): domain Eukaryota; kingdom Viridiplantae; phylum Streptophyta; class Pinopsida; order Pinales; family Pinaceae; genus Pinus; species Pinus taeda. Next base: position 29,262 of record APFE031570068.1, read on the forward strand.
TATTTATCAATTGGAATAATACTAGGATTGTAATTATTTATACACACACACATATATAAGTCTTTTGCCACTTGCTGAATAATTTTAGGGCTTGTGTTGAGAGGTTTATTGTTCCATAGGAATTGTGTTTGTTTGAAGGTTAGAGGATTGCGACGATTTGTGGTTTCTCTAGCTTTTACAAAATATCATATTAAAATTTAACTAGCTTATAACTTATAATTGCTATTATAATTTAAATTAGTCATTTAGTCTACATTAAAATCCACAAAATCACATGAACAAAATACAAAACATTATTTTATATTTATCCCAATTACATTAGTTTCTAGTTGATTCCTTTTGTATATACATAAATTTGATTTTGTATATTTTTATATAATTTTGTTCATTCTATATTTAGTTATTAACATAAAACACTTTAATAAATTATATATAATAAATTTTAATCTATTGTCTACTTAATTAACATAAAACATCAACTCTAGTTCATGTATATATAATTTTAGGATAATGATAGGATATTTCCCTCTCTCTTCTTTGCAAGAGGAAGAGATTTATAGGCTAGTAGAGCCTTTAAACCCGTCAAGAGTGGATATTCAAACAACTTAGGTTTTGTGAATAACTTTATTTTGGGTCACATCCCCTTTGTTGACAAATGGTCCAAAATCATGCATCAACAAAATGATGCTAGAAGGAGGGCCTGAGGTAAAATAATTAATTAGATCATTAGCCCTCAACCTCTAACTTTTCTATATTCAATGCTTCCTCTTTGTGTCATCTCACCACGCCCTATAAGGAAGGTTAAAGAACAATTTGACCTATTCGAAATCAAGTTAGATTTTTGTACATCTAAATAATGGTTCTCACACATATCATTGTTTTGGAACTCGCTTTTAATTTTCATTTACCTAAGATTTACAATAAGACAACTTCCCTCTTGTCAAGACTCACCTTTGATGATGAAGGGAGCACATATGTAGAAAATCATCTTTAAAAAAATGGTAAGTGTTTAACATAATATTATTGATCTTAATGTTCTCTACAGATTATTTTGTCTCACATTTCGAGGCTGGCTCAATTATTGGTTCGAACCTTTTTTGGTTAATTCCATTAATTCCTAGTCTAAGATAGTGTTTGAGTTTTTATCATATTTTAAAAATTTTGATTTTGATGAATTAGAGGAAGAATTAATCTATCTAAGGAAAGAAATTGGTGAATCATTAGAAAACTGGTTTTCTTGCCAAATTTGCAAGAAACTACTTTGTGCCCATAATTCTTACACACGTCATTCAATTTTATTCAAGAAGGGGGAAAAGGAATGGTTCTTCTTACCAAATATTCTTCTCATCCAACTTCTTGGACTGATGCTCATTCTCCTGGCCCACTAACGATACTTCCTTTTATGGTAAAAGGCTATTTGTGGATGTTTATTTGAATTTCCCGTCTGAAGAATTCATGGTTGCTATTGAAACGAAGCGTTCAACCTCTATTTTTGCACCTTCTTTTTCCTTTCTGGAAAATTGAAGGCAAAATGCCCTGCATTACTACAATAAAAACATATGAGGGGTTGCATAAATTTATTTTGATTCTTGGAAGTTCATTTATCTCCATGATGTAGCGTTCTTTTCTCTTCCACCTTAGTCTTGTTGGATCTTTCTTTAACAAAGCTGGCGGGTCCTTTTAATGATGTTTCTTGGTCACTTTCATCTTCCAACATTGTTTTGGCCTGAGAGGAACACTGTTTGGTTTGAATGTCTTGAAATTCTTCTAAAGATTCATCAACTGATCATTTAGTGTTCTATTCTCTTCTTCTAACTCCATATTGTTGGCTATGAATTAGTTGATCTCCTTGAGAGATGATATGGGTTGTCTCTTCAAATATATCTTTTCTTCAAGATATTCAAACTCAACAGAGGAGGAACTAGATTCACAACAAGTGTCAATTTCACTCACATCTTATTCAATAATTTGTTCCCTTGATGACTCTAGGGATTATTCTTCTTCACTATAGGTGGACCTATTGTCTTATTTACCAATGTCTAGATATGTTATTGATATCAAAGTAGCTCCTTCTTCACTAGTACTTGCAGTTGAGAAAATTGAAGATAAAAGGTCTATTGTGTGACAGTAAGAAGAAAACAATAACTTAATTGCAAATTTTGTCTCCTCTGAGTGTTGATCAACAAATTGGCCTCTTGATACATAAGGATCATCCTATGACTCATGATTTGCAATGCTATTCAAATTTTTCACTGCTCCATCCTCTAGGGAAATCCTCTTGACATCACATGTAGCTTGCATGTCTATATCATAGATGGAATACAATTTATACGATATCTCCTTGGCAGTCTTAAAACATATTGCTTTTTCAACATCTGGCTTAGACAACCCTCTCATGATTTCCTTCCTAGATTGTTTATCAAACTTATCATCTATTACTCAATTCTCCATAAATATCCATACATCCAAATCAAGAGCTTGTATGTATATTCTCATCCTTCCCTTCCAAGTTCTATAATTTGATCCAATTAAAAATTGAAATCCATCTGAGGTAATCTATTCCCAGTTCTCCATGATCCCTGATCTTCCTTCCAATTGTTAAATTGATTATGAGGGACACTAACTCTATTATTAGTTTTTAGAAACAATGGAGACCAGAACACTACTAAGAGGGGGGTGAATCAATAATATGACCAAATTATACAGTTCTTCACAAATTATACTTTTCAATAACTTTAGCAATTATTCATGGATTAACAACATAACTCAGTCATATAAAACACAACGTAATCATCATAAATCACATGAGAAACATATACCTAAGATACCAATCTTATTTTTATTACAAGCTTCGATTTGATTACATCAATGGCCCACAAGCTACTACTTGTAGGTTTATCAACTGCTACTGAAAGGAACTTCTATCCATACTCGTTTATTAGTCTTCACTAAAAGGGGTTGCTACCATTCTCATTTATCAGCCTCTACTGAAAGGAACTCTTTCCCCTTCTCATTTATCAACCTCCGTTGAAATGGAATCTTACCCTTACACATTTACCAACACCTATTGGAAGTAGCTACAACCCCTGATCTACAAGCCACCACTTCCTAAGCCACTTAATTAATTTTTCATCCATTTTCAAAGTAGAACCAATATACCATTTACCTCATAAACAACCAAAATTTATCATTGCAATTCTCACCAAAACCACGTTATAATCAGCTTCAACAATCCCTTATTACTGATAAAATCACCACCAAATTCACTTTCAACAATTTCTCATTTCTGAACACACAAAACTATGCCAACAACATTAATTCTTCGACTAATCACCAATGCACTCTTTGCATCTCTAAAACACCTTTCAGAAACCAAATATGATCATTGGTTTATCTTTGATGCATACCAACACTATTATGCATCTCATTGCACCAACAACAACCTTCTTGGTTGATCAAATTTTTCTTTTAAAGAATTATGGATTAATATTTTTGGAATTTACCTTTAGTTATCATGATCTTTGACTTTGCATGGATTTATTATTTTTTTCTTTGTCTTGTTCAATTGAGTCTTCTAAATCTTCTCTTCAAGTTATCATTCATTGCGCATCTGTTTATACTTGAAAAAATGAGCTTAATTGCTCTAATTTTCTATTATGGAATTTGAATATTTAATTTTTCCTTTGTCCTCCTTCAATTGGCTAGTTTGAATATGCTATTTAAGTCTTCAATCACTGATATATTGTTTCTTTGAGAAAAATTGAGTTAAATTGTCGTTTTCCTCAATTTTGGTGAGTTACAGGATTTAGCAGAGGTTCTTCTATCCCAATCTTGCATATTATACTATCCATGTTGCTAAATTCCTCCACTTTCCTTATTCATGCTCGCTTTAGCAATTTTGGTGCTCAATGTTATGTTTAGCATAACTGCTAAACTCAAAGTTGTCGATTTAATCACGCCAAAGCCTACAGGATTTCTATTAAAAATGTTGCAAATATAATCATGGGTTATTTTATTTTTATTTTAGCCCCAAGTGCCTCAACATAAAATTATTCCAAATTTGTAACTCCACGACTCTTTTTGGCTAATCACTCCATGCCCTATGATCTTGGCGTTAATCCTAAGTGCTTAATTTTTTTAACCTATGCACTTTTAAACTCCTTAAGCTTTGTGCCCTTGGTCTTTATGTGACACTAAAACTTGTGCAAGTGCTTTGAATTAGTCCCTGATTCCTTGTTAAACTTTCTGGGGTCATGTTGTCAATTTCACGTGTCCTATGGGGACTGCCCCACCTAGTTCTCATTAGTTTTTGCTCTATTGTACCATCACCATTAGCCGGCACCTCATCTTCCCATCATTTTCCTCTATATGCCTTTAAATTTTCCTTTAGGATTTACCTTGTGGTCTTAGAGGTCCTGTGGAATCTGCTCTTTGTAACCATGGGCCAATCACTATAGTTCTAGGCTAATTTGGCTTTGATAATTTCCCTATCAAGACGATGCCCAATCATCTCGCATGTTCTCTAGTGCACCTCCTTCAAAACTTTTGGGGTCCTGCTATCTGGATGACATCATGATAAAGTCACATATGCCAGCTGTCTCTATCTGAGTGGTGACATGTGTCACCCAAAAATATCCCACTCAGCCACCCAAAAAAGGCAAAAAACACATGCTACATGTCCAGGTCACATTGGGCCATGTCACTACTGACATCATCATCTAGTTATGCACCTTCTTCATATCTATGATCCAGTCAACTACTACTACGTAACTCGCTTATTTCATCCTGACAACTGACATTATTGCATGCCTTGGAACCTCTGAGGTTAATCTAGTGGGATGAGATGTCATGGACTCCACCAATTGGCTAATTATGTACTGCCATGTGTCTGCTATGAGAGGAGAGAGAAAAGGGTTCCTGAGACCTAGTTTTGTACCATTTTCCTTTATAAATTTTTAAAGGTCCCATCTTGCCTCTCTTCATTTTACCATGTTTCTCGATGCTTTGGAAAACTGCTTATGATTTGCATGACCACCCTTAGGTTGTTTGTGGTTTTAAAATGGGGGATGCGTAGTTAACCTCTTCCATTAATCTATGATCGGTGATCTAAGAAAAATAACCATTGGGTGACCCCCCTTATCATTAATAGGTGAACAATCTGACCCCACACATTTTTTCTGATGGGTCAGTGAGGATGCCTAGCAGCAGAGCTTCCTCAGAAATTGCATTCTTTTCAAATTGTGGCTTGCATCATCCCAGTCCTTCTTCTTTGGACTACTCAAATTTCTTTCGGAGCACAATCACTAGGCTGAGCTATTATGTGCGCTCTTCCTTCAGCCAATAGAAAGTCTTTCCTCTACAGATGTATTATTGTTCATTTTTTCTGGGTCCTTAGTTTGTCTTCTCTACTGAAAACTTTGCCAATCTCCTTGGAGCGCTTAACCAATAACACCTTTGCAAGATAACCTAGAGTTGTGACCATGTGTGAATAAGGTCAGGGTCTAATTGAGGTCAAAGCTCTATGAATTTTTGTTTCTTTGTTATCCGTCGACTCCATAGAGTCTTGAATGCTAGCGTTTTCACCATGTGACTTGGAGTTATAAATTTGTTGCTATAAGGTTAGGGTAGAATGAGGTTAGGGGTCATTTCTACAAAGCACCTGACTGTCTGACTCTCAACTGGAACCTTTCATTTCTTTTACTCTTCTCCTCTTTCAACTATTGAACTTTGATCTTCAACAACTTTTGATCCAAAAAGGCTTTTGTAGACTTCAATATATCATTTGAATTTTTTTTTAGAGCTTCATCCAACTGAGTAGGTCCCAAACACACTTGACCTAGTATTCTTCCATGAAAATGGATTGAAAATATATGCACCTTGACCACCTTTTCCTTTGCCATACTTGACCACCTTTTCCTTTGCCATCAATGAAAACATAATCAATGCTTTTTTCTTTCCATCAATGACAACAAATTTCCAGGATTTTTGCATCACCATACAGCTTTCGATGAAACATAAGATTAGAAGTAAATATTATATGAGTATTATAGTGGGATAAGGATTCAGGCGTTATTGTAAATGTCATAATTAGTGTGATGGAAAAAGCCTATACTTAGTCATACGTAGCATGTAGTGAAACATTTATCATAATCACTTTAATATTAATCCAAGGTCATAAGATATGTGTACAAAGTCACCATGAATCATCAAACAATGAAACCATAATGCATCAAGAACCATGTTAAATATAATAAACATATAAGCTCTTACAAGGTAAATCCTTTAAAATTTTAAATTAAACCATTTTGTTCTCAAAGTTCAATAAATCAACTCTTTATCTAATCGTGAATTAACTGAGATAAGATTCTTTTCTTTTTTATTGAGGTATGTTACAGGTGGTATCAGAGCAACATGTTATAATATTGTGGTATATGAGCCTAACTAAAACAACTAAAAATAATATATTAATGCTTCTTACTAAACGAGGAAGAAAATAAAATTTCTATAGAACCAAAGCAAAGAGAAGTGAACAACCCTGCCATGAGTAATTGAAATGAATTTCATTACGTAAGTTAAATATGATCCCATTGGGGTTATCTTTGGTAATTGGTAGGAATGGTTGGGATCCTTTTCACCAAATTAAGTGCTAAAAAGTGACATGGTAGAGCTGAGAGGCGGTCTAGAGCCTAGTATAGGGCACATGTGTAGATGTAATGAAGAAAGTTCATAAAAATTTGTAATGTTGGGTTAATTGTAATCAATATATTTATAATAATTAATATATTTGTAGTAATAAATAAATATCTAATAATTAAATAATAAAATTGATACACACACACACACACATATATATATATCAATGGAATCTCTTAATCACTCAATCTCAATCTATGGAAATATATAAGACATTATATTCTATCTATGTTATGGTTTGTGCAACATTAATGTAGTTTCATTATTAGTATATTTTACTGGAATTTCTATTTAAAGATCCGAATGAACAAGGTATGTTATAAATTTTTGTTCACATTTATTCTAAATATTTTTATCGCATTTATTCTTAGAAATTGGTGTATGAGACCCCCTTGTTTGTGGGGCAAGGTGACTGCTAAGTCTATGAAGGCATACATACTCTACCCTCCTCTGGTTTTGAACCTCTGACGTCTTAGGAGGAAACACATGCCCTTAACCATTAGGCCCACTCAAGTTGTATAAAAGAGGTGTAAATAGGTATGGTAAATAAATAAAACCTTTTTTTATATTTACTCCATAAACCTCTTTAGATTTACGAACACTAAAAAAAATGGTTTTATTTAGGTGAAGCATATGGGCCAAATTATTATTAATACCATGCAAAAAAACATTATTAACCCCAATATTAATATTAAAAGATTATTATTATTATTATTTTTATTATTAAATCAATATTCATATTAAAAATATCATGAGTATTAAATATATCAAATTTAATAACTTTGGATTAATACAATATAAATTTTATATTTAATATATATATTTAAATATATTCATTGATATCTTAACTCTAGATGTATATGGGAGGGAAGAACAAATACATAGATTGTTAGAGGTGGAGAGATAAGGGGAGTGATAAGGGAGATATGGAGATTATTTTAAGGATAGGGGAGAGGAGGAATGAAGAGAGAGAGGGAGATGAGTGAGAGAAGTAGAGAAGGGTAATAGAGGGAGAGGGAGACATAAAGATGGAGGGGGGAGAGAGAGAAGGAGAGAGGGGGGGAGATAGTAAGAAGATTGGTGGGTGGAGAGAGAGAGGGGGAGTGAGATAGTGAGAAGATTTTCAGGTGGAGAGAGAGAGAGAGAGAGAGAGAGAGAGAGAGAGAGAGAGAGAGACATGGGGTTGGAGGGGGAGAGAGGGAGGGAAGAATAAAGGTAGAGAGAGCAACAAGTGGAGAGAGAGAGGGAGTGACAAGGGAGAGATGGAGAGAGAGTGTGTATTTTTAGGGGTGAGAAAAAGGGAAAAAGAGAGATGGAGAGAATGTGGGGAGAGAAGGAGAGAGAAGGAGAAATGGAGGGATATAGTAACATAGTTGGAGAGAGAGAGAGGGAGAGAGTGATGGTGTAAGACAGAGGATTGGATGGAAAAGGAAGAGAAAGAGAGAGAAAGGTAGAGGGATGTAGGAGAGAAAGGGAGATAGAGGAAGGACGAGAGAGATGAATTGAGAGAGAGGAAGAGTGTGATGTGATAAGAGAGAATATTGAAGCGAAAAGAGAGATAGATAGAGAGAGATACGAGGACAGAGGTAGGGAGATAGGAGGAGAGATGGAAGGATAGGGAGATGGAGTTGCGACGGGGAGAGAGGGAGGGAAGAACAAATATCTAGAGAGTGAGAAGTGGAGAGAGAGGGGGTGACGAGGGAGAGATGGAGAGAGAGTGTGTATGTTTTGGGGTAAGATAAAGAGACAAAGGATGAGATATGGAGAGAACAAGGGAGAGAAGGAGAGAGGGAGGGGTATAGTAACAAAGTTGGAGGGTGAAGAGAGAGAGAGGGATGGAGGGAGGGAAAGGGAGATGGAGTTAGAGGGGGAGAGAGAGGGAGGTAATAAGAAAGACATAGAGAGAGAAAGGTGGAGAGAGAGAGAGAGGGAGTGATAAGGAAGATGGAGAGAGAGGGAGAGAGGAAAACAACAGGGAAGAGAGATAGAAGAGAGGGAGGGGGAGAGAAAGGGAAGAGATAGAGAGAGAGGGAGAGGAGGAGGGAGTGATAGATAAATAGATTGGAGAAAGAGAGTGTATGTTTTGGGGTGATATAGAGAGATTGAGGGAGATAGAGATATAGATTAAAGGTGAAGAGAGGGAAAAAGAAAAATAGTTGGAGAGAGGGAGGGAGGGACAAAGAGATTGATAGATATGGAGTGAGAGAGTGTGTGTGTTTAGGTGGGTGATATAGAGAGACAAAGAAGGAGAGTTGGAGGAGGATATAGATATAGATAGAGGGGGGATAGAGGAAAGAATATTTCTTGCACTAGATGCATTTATTTTAGTGTAGATGATGATTTCTCTAATCCTATTTGATTGCTTTCACTAGATGCATTCATTTTAGTGTAGATGTTGACTTCTAATGATATTTGATTATTTGCACTAGATGCATTGATTTCAATGTAGATGATTTCTAATCCTATTTGATTGCTTTCACTAAATGTATTCATTTCAGTGTAGATGATGATTTCTAATTCTATTTGATTACTTTGACTAGATGAATTTTTATTTATTTTTACGTTGTGGTTGACGGACTGTTTGGTCAATTTAGTATTCCTAAATTGATATCATTAATTGTCAACCCGGGGCTCGTAAGATGATGAAGTGAAGGTGTACTATATGTACTTAAGCAACCTCTTAAAGCTTTTTGTTGTTTGGGGGTGTTATTTGTGATTATTTTATCTTCCTAAGATGAAGTGATGTATTTATAAACAAATGAATGATGGTGTGTGTGTAGTGAATTCTAAATGAGTGAGGGTGTGTGATTAGTGATTCCTAACTAATTGCTGAGAAAGGAATACTTTGAAGGAAATGAATTAAAATAACTGAAAGCAAAGAACCACTCTCTAATGGCATTAGACACCATTCATGTTGTTGCAAAAATAAGAAAATCACTTAAAAGACCAATGATAATGTTTATCTCTTCCTAACTCTCTGCCTCTAACACATAGTACTGTGTAAGACACGATTAAGAAGTAGCTAAAGGTAAGTCTAATAACTGATAAAAAATGAGAAAATCTACTTTAAAGACTAGTGATATGATTTTGCTCTTTCTAACTCTCTACCTATATCACATAGTACTGTGTAAAGCACGATTAGAGAGTAGCTAAGGATTAGTCTAGAAAGCACTCAAAACCAGCTGCAAGTGATTAGTATTCTGATCTCTAAAAAGATAAACAATTTATAGTAAGAGACCATACATATATTAGCAGACAGTTTTGAAAATTAAAACTAAAAACTAATTATGGAAATAAAATAAGGAGCAGCAGCTTTAAATTTGTCAACTGAAACTACCACTAGATGCAAAGCAAACACATGAACACACACAAATAATCCCGGGTCAAAACCTGCAAAAAAGCAATGTTGATCAGCTTAAAGAAAGGATCCAAAAATGAATTAAAGTGAAGTAAATTATGTTGTACATAAATCAAGAAAAGAGAATGCTGAACATGAAAATACTATACAAGGCTAGTATGAACAGGGGCCCTCCATTCACATAACCCAAGAAGACTCAAAGTGTTGAAAGCTCCAAAATAGCGCTGGTTCTATTTCTCCATATGCAGAAATTCACAGTAAAGAGTGCTAGAACAGCACTATAAAAACAGAGTTCAGAAATGCTCAAAAATTATAACAAGTTCACCAACATACAGCAAATAAAAGTCTTCTTAAGCGTACGCAGACGCAAGTATTTATAGGCATCTGAAGGATAGCCTATGCGTGCTGCTAGAAATGGAAAATAACAAACTGTCGTGTGCAATTAAAACTAAATAAACACGTCATGAGCCTGCGTGGGTGAGCTGGAGGTCCTGGTCGTCATGGGGATTAAATCCAAACTTAGATTATGTTCCCCACGTCCTGCAAAACACGGGCAAGCCACCATCTGAGCTGACGTGACCAAACAGCTCACGCATCACCGTTAGTTGCCTTCGTTGACCGGATCTTTGCCCCTGTTTGACCGGAGGTATGGATGACATGGATGATTGAACAAATGGCACAGGAACCTCGAGCACATTGATACCTAAGTACCCATGTGGCTCGTTTGGCAAAGTGACACGTGGAACCTTGAGAACAACAAAAAGGCTGCGGAATCTCCAGATGGCTGCGGAATCATCAGATAGCTGCGGAATCGGCAGAGAGCTGCGAAATGCCTGTAAATATGTCAAAATCTAAACAAAACAGTCACACATTAGCAAAGTTCACTTGATCATGCTTAATGACATCTAATGTAATGATCTGGGTGGTTTAATAGGGAAAATGAGGTGAAAGAGAGAGATAGGTGATGAAAAACAGTAGATAATAGTGAATGATGAGGTGTAGGTTAGAGGCTCTACATACCCCCACTACGAGGGCATTGCATGTCCTCATGCAACAAAACTGCTTACTCAACCTGCTGTGATGCCTCTGCCAAGACATCTAGTCTTCTCTTCTTCCTCTGTGTGGAGATATCAACTCTTGGCCTTTTCATTAAACATCTGAACCTTAGGTTAACCAAGTCCCTGTCTAGCCTCTTGCATTTCTTCCTCAGCTTTTATTTTTCTTTTTGCAACAGTCCCATATGCAGCATTGTATTATCGTGGACCATCTTGTCCACATTGCCCCTCTCTTTTAATTTTTCATTCTCTTGTATAATATGGCGATTTAGAACTTCAACTTCAAAAATTTCCTGTTTTAATGAGTGAATTTGCTGCTCCAAAGGTTGAACATTGCTTGGGCCAGCACCTGCTTGCTCCAATGTTTCCAAATAATTATAAACCTTTTGTTGTTCTGGGTCAACCTCTGGTGACTTTCTTGGGCTTGGTTCATGCTCAACTTCAAGTTCATGCTCAGCTTCAATTTCATGCTCAACTTCAAGTTCAAATTCATGCTCAAACGGGCTTTCCTCACGTGGAGGACTAGTCTCAACAGACTCAGTGTGTGAAGGACTTGTAGCATCCTTTCCAGGTGAGCTTAAGTCAATAAAGGATGGCCCTTTTATGGTCTTCATTTTACCTTTTAATCTGCTGCTTCTTCTTACAGTGGAAGTGCTCTGTTTTTGTTTTTGAACTTTTTGTTTTTCCACCTTTGTAGGAAGGGCAGTTTTATGAAGTTTGGCCAATCTTTGGGCTAAAGGCTGAGTGTCTTCATCACTAGAGTTTGTAGGAGTAAGGAGAGTTTCTTGAATTATGGCTTTTCCTTTGTTTTTCTCTTGCTTCTTACTACTCCCTTTTCTCTTTTGAGCAACCTCTTTAGCAAGGTCTGCAAGGGTTTCTGCGATGATCCCTTGAGCTTCTTGGTCAATGTCTACAGTAGATTCAGGGCCAATTTCTTTCTCAGAATTTTGCATATTTGTTTCTTCTTCAATTTGTTCTTGGGTTTCAGGGGTAACCCCTTTTCTCTGTCTTCTACTCTTTTTGGGTACGGAGGTTTCTCCTACCTCTTCAAAATGATTTCTGACAAGAAATTTGTTCCAGGTATCTTTGTTTGCTTTTAACTGCTCTTCAACTAACATTTTGACAAGACCATGATGATAGAGGTGTGACTCAATGTTTCCTGGATTTCTTTGGGCAATTGAACACATTTTCTTAAGACTTGAGAGTAGGAAGTATGGGAGATTGATATCTTCCCCTAAAAAATGCATCATGACTTTAGCATGGTAAATATATAAGACCCCAAACCTTCCCTCACAAGTCAAAAATTTTTGTACTAATAACAGCAAAGTGGTCCATTCATCCTTGACATAAGAAACAGGAATTCCTTTTGTGAAGATACTGGTATCCATACCTGGGTTTTTCAAAATTTGTTTCCACTGTTGTCCTTGAACTAATCGGTTCTTGAACCATCTTTCTCCAGTCTGTGGGAGTGATGTGGCTTGAGCTATGCTGGCCTCCGTGACTGTGAACTTTAAATCTCCCACTTCCACCTGATTATCTTTATCTCTGAACGACCGTGCAAAGGCCTTGGTGACCTCTTTGTGGTACCCTCCGAATTTTTGAATGCATTGTAGCCAGTTGGCTTTTTGCAATGCCTCTTTCACCTGAGGATAACCTTCTAGGAATTTTGAACCCTCTGGTTCTGCCCTTAATAGTTTTCCCATTGGCTCTCTGGCTTGTCCCAACACGGTTTCAACAGTGTCTTTTAACTAAAAATTCACGGCTCTGGTTTCAACAGTAAACCCAGAAAATCACGGCTCTGGTTTCAACAGTAAACCCAGAAAATCACGGCTCTGGTTTTTAGAACACGTAGAAAGGGAGGTGATACGGCTTTAGCAATGGCCTTCACAGAAGATTCACGGTGGACTTGCGGCCTTACAGAGGATTACGGTTCTTCAATTAGCAGGTAGAACAGAGTATGGTTAATGAAGGCAATCGTAGTGAGCACAGCATGGATGAAATGAGCGTAGGAATGGAGACAGAATGTGTGAAATGGTATGAATGCAGGGGTAGTAACGGCTATGAATAGAAACGGCTAGGTCCTTGAGTTTCGACATATGTTTCCATTTGGCTGCAGGATCATGCCACCGAGAGACGTAGTACAGTCGGTTACGTCACTTCAGTACGACAGTCTTAATGAAAGAAGTGGCTACAAGTGGAGTTAGAAATCGTGATGATCAAGGACTGTTGGATTTAGGAAATGCGTGGGTGTATGGTTTCATGATAGGGGGAATTGGCAATCATTACACTTAGTGACAAAAAACATAACCTAGGAAACTTTACATAATGAGATAACTGTAAGTTTGAGATTTTAGATCATACCTTAGGCCCACACTTGAATTGCCTTTTAATTTCTTTCCACTAACCTTGCATTGCTTTCTTGCTGTTTCATGACTTTTCCATTTATTGTTGATGACTTCTGAACTGTGAAGAGAATTTAAACAGAGACTGTGTTTTTTTTTTTCTTTGTGCAGGTGCAGAGGGCTGCGGAATAGCTGAATGGCTGCAGAATTGCTAAACAGCTGCGGAAACTATCATCATGGTAACCCTTGGCTGCACAAAACACTTTTTAGCAAAAAAAAATGACTTTATTGATGGAATGAAATGTAGTGAGTGGATATATGGATGGAAGAAGTGAATGAAGTGAAGTGAGAATGAATGAATGAGATGAAAGATGGAATAGTGGTGATGATGAGGATGAGGAGAAATAAGGAGAGAAAGAGAAAACATGAGGTGTCAGGTGACCCTGATTTTCACCTCAGGTTTTCTGCATGAGACTGCCAATCAGGGATTGGTTTTCAGGCTCATACATTTATTCTTTTTTTTTGAAAAAACCAAAGTTTAGGCTGATGGAGGAGAAGAATCCTTCTCCACCAACCTGATTGTAGAATCTTCTTTAAACAAC
>APFE031570069.1:3629-15707 GCA_000404065.3 Pinus taeda
CAATTTGAACAACAATTTCTACTTAGTAGCATACATGAATTACTAAATAGTAACTGTGAAATATTCAGGGTTTATTGGAGCAGTTAAGAATTCTAATTAAACAGCTGAAATCATAGAAAACATTTATAGTAAAGACATATTGAGATTAGGGTGTCTCCATGGACAAATCCTGAGCTATTCTTTTTCTTTCTTCCTAGATTTAGAACAATGTATGAGAGATGTGAGTTAAACAAATAATAAAACATTAACAGAGATAGAGAACACTTATTATATTAAGCCATAGCACTAGAATCCTGTAACATTCAATGGTTCCAAGACAACATGCATCAGTAAGACCCAATTCCTGTAAACTCCAAGATTTGTTTATATTATTCTTCCAGAAATTACAGCAGAGTTCTCCTTTTTAACAAGAAACAACAACCCCTGCAAACTTATGCAAGGGGGAATATATACAATCGGTTTTTCCAAAATATCTGAACCGCTGAGTCACTTGATAAATTAAATATGCTCACCAACTTTACAAAATAGCAGATAAGGAAGTTATTGCTACCCTAGATATAAAATAAATAGTCTTTAATTCTGCCAGAAATCTTCTTGACCTTTGGAGGCCACTGAGTTGGTTGAGCGTTCTGCATTAATGCTGAATGATGTGTCTTTATGCTTTGTCATGCTGTAGCTTTCTTGGCCCTATTACCCGTAGCTATCAGTGTTGCTTTTAGTGGCCGAATCTTCCTGCTGAGTTGGCTCATTCCACTCTTCTCCAGTCATAGTGTATGCATCACCTTTTCTGAACATGATGACTTATGTTTTTTGATGAAAAAACTTTGATGAAAGCCTCCTGTTTACAAAAACAACTGTATCATTCTGGTCCACCACTCCTGTGTAGGCAATTGATTTCTCAAAATTGCATCTAAGATTTCATCTGCCTCTGTGTATTTGTAGAAGTTTGGAGGCACTTCAAACAAATGTCTGATCTCATTCATAATAAAAAATAAGTTCTATACTCTATCATAGAGACTTTGCCCAAATGTTGGCCCTGTTACCTCTGAAGTACTTGATCCTTGAGTGATCTGATTGGTGGCAAATGTGTTCACCCTTTTTGCATAATTCTCATGTGATAGTAGTCTCCCTGCGCTATTCAGCAAGCCAGAAAGACCTCTGCCCTGTAATGCTGCAAACTTATCCATGAATCTGTTGACTTCTGTTTGCATGACCTGGCTTCTTCTATCCAATGTTTGTACCAGGCTTTTCAATGTGAGGACCCTCTTTATCAGCTGGATGGTTTCAGTTCTGTTGGAGATTCCTATTGCTGCCAGCTGAGGACCTGTGCGGTTATTAAGAACGTTGATCATTCAGTTGGCTATCTCAGGCATATTGCCTAGAGATGCCCTTTCTCTATGGACTTCCTTCTGTGCTTTGCCTATGAGCTCCATTTGCTCATGGATAGTCTCAATATACTGCCACTGATCTGTTATTGATTGGCCAATGTTGGCCCACAAAAATGTCTTGACCTCAGCCACCACTTTGTCAAGGGTGAGCTCTTTCTCCAGCTCCTTTATCTTCTCTTTGAGAGATTTTATTTCTCTCCCTTTTTTAGCTACATTCTACTTGGATTTGTCATATTTTTCATTTATCTTAGCTAAATTATCCTTGGCTTCATTTAGCTCTGTCATCTGGGATTCTAGGATCTTGATTTCACTCATCAACTTCTGCATATCAAGGCTCGGAGCCTGCTCTGAGGTTGGTGTTGGTGCTGATGTTGATGTAGCTGTCTGCCCTATGGGAGGAGCAGTAGTCTGTGGGGGCTCCTCAAGGTTTATGATCTCTGGAGGGGGCTGAGAAGTTTGACCTCCTTCTTTCTCTTGTAGGGCTGCCTGTAGTGCAGCCTCTGTCTCTTCCAACTTCCCTTGTGTTTGCAATAGCTGCTTGTGCAGTGCTACCAACAATGTTGCTACATCCTAGTCCATGACGTCATGCTGACGTCACACTTCACCAATATTATTCAGTTCTTAACCACAGGGATGGATCCCTTATAATACACTACACAAAAAAAGAAACGATCAGTCGTTAAGGTGGCATATTTTTCATTAATAAAAGGACATTTGTATAAAATGGGACCAGATGGAATACTACGCAGGCATGTTCCTGGGCACAGAAGACAAATAATTTTAATAGAATATCATAGTAGTGTAGTTGGTGGACATTATGCAGAGAAATATATTTCATAGAAACTTTTAAGAGAAGGACCATGGTGGCCTACACTACAAAAAGATGAAAAGGAATACTTTCAAGTTTGTGATATCTGCTAAAGAACATAAAAAACCTCAAGGAGAGATGAAATTCCACTAGTTCCACAAGTAACTTTACAAGCTTTTGAAAAATGGGCTATTGATTTTGTTGGACCTATCAATCCATGAGGAAAAAATACTAGTGCGAGGTATATAATCACTACAAATGATTATTTTACAAGGTGGGTTAAAGCACAACGAGTGAAGGATTGCCATGTAGAAATTGTTGCAAAGTTCATCTTTGAATACATACTGTCCAGATTTGGCTACCCAAAGATATTAATGAGTGACCAACGGTCACATTTCTGGAATAGGACCATTGAAGAATTAACTAAGGAATTTCAAGTTTAACACCAGAAGAGCACACTTTACCATGCTCTGGAAAAGGGAAATGTGGAAGCATTCAATAAAATTTTGGAGAATGAACTGACCAAGGTATGTAATGTGAATAGTGATGACTGGGATCTTAGATTTCCAATAGTATTATGGGCTTATAAAACTACATGAAAAAAATTGAAAGGTCAAACACCATTTAGGATTGTTTATGGGGAGGAAGATGTCATGCCCATAGAATATTTTGTCTCTAGCCTAAGAATTACAACTTTTACAAATATGGTAGACACTGACATTATGGAAGAAAGGATGTCGCAGTTGGTGGCTATGGAAGAAGATATGCTTGTAGCAAGAATTCATCAAAAAGTGAAAATAGAAAGAGAAAATGAGTTGCATGATAGGCACATTAAGAAAAAGAAGTTTTAGGTGGGAGACCTTGTTGTCCTCTATGACACCAAGTTTGTGAAATTTCTAGAGAAATTTAAAACACATTGGTTAGGCCCATATGTGATTAAGTATATTACTGATGGAGGCGTAACACAATTAGCAAAGTTAAATGGAGAATTAATTCAATGAAAATTTAATGGTAGTAGATTGAAGTTATATAGGGACAACCTTGTGCCTACAATTTCACCCTACATAAGAAAGAAGGAAAGTCTTAGTGTCACATGTAGTTGAAAGTGGGCACTTCACTATAAACTACACTATAGATAGAGAGCTTCAACGAAGAAAGTACTTCACTACAATTAGGAATATGTCGAAGTATGTAGGTAGCCGAGATGTAAAACAAAGGTCAGATACAATCAGGAATATGTTGAAGTTCATAAGAAGTCGCAATGCAAGACAGAGGTGCGCTACAACATGGAATGTGCCAAAGTTCACCAGAAAAGTTAAAATATGATTGTTAAAAGGGAAAAGACATGCATAAAGTTGCATTTAACATGACAGATCGACATAATTTATGGCTGGGTATGCATTTAAGATGATAGATCGATAGAATTTCAGGAAAGATACACATTTAATGATGCAATCTGAATAGAATTAAAACAAAATCAAATCTAATGATGAGGGTGGATGACTTAAATATAATCATGGTTAGCATGTCCACAGAATTGGAAGACTACAACAAGCCACTAGACAAAAGTATGCAGATTTGGACTTCACTGCAGGAAGATCAAAATGTTCAGAAACTGCAGGAGGAGGTGCAACAAAAGCATCAGAAGTTAGATGCAAGTCAAGAAGTTGTGAAGACATTTCCTATATCACAGAAGCTTGCAAATATCACTGAAGTGAAGGAGCTTCAAAAGAGGATCGAAGAGATGAAGAAGGAAGAGAAGACATTGATAGACATAACTCAGCCTTGGTAGGATGAGGCCCTTCATCTCTCCCAGATAGTAGATAAGAATCTCCAAGAGATTCGACAGAAGGAAGCAAAATTGCTACAGAAGGCTAATGAGCATGTAGAAAAAGCATTATTGGAGGAAGCACGTAGCGAGGATAAGAAGATGATAGAAGTGCTCCAGCAGTTCAACCAAGCCTATAACAACATTGTGTAGAAGATCAGAGGCAAATCAGCTAAATGACTTGGGACGAGTCACGAGTTTGTGTTGGGGCCTGTTGGGTGCAGCCCAACCTGACCATATTTTGGGCAAGGAAGCTGAATTTTGGGGACAAAGCGCATAGTACAAAGTGCGAAGTGGATTGTGCACTAGAGAAATGGAACACACAAGTACCATGTAGTATGGGGGCTTCACAACAAAGCCCCTTCCTTTTTCTAAAAGGAATAAAATATTGTAGAAATAAATGGTTTTTGGACCATAGTCCCTTGTATTTTGGAAACAATCGTATGTGGTCCATGGTAATGTTGCAATGTAACCCATTGATGTAATAGTATATAGGGATGAATAATAAAGAAGGAAGGTAGTAATGATTAGAACCAATCTATGTTTATGGTTTGAATCTTTGTGATTGGGTTTTGGGGTGAAGGGAAGGCTCTGCAACTAAGTGCGCAGAGGCCTAAGTCTATAGATGAGTGCGCAGACAACCTGCAACTGATTACATAGGTAAAGAACTGTTTGTTGTACAAATTGTGTAAATAAGAAATAGTTCTTGTGGATGTAGTCCCACATTGGGATGAACCACGGTAAAATCTGTGTCACCATGTGTTTATTTTCTTATTTTTTGCACTTTATTTCAATATTGTAAATTTTATGAATGTTTACGATATGTGTAAGTAATGATTGTAATTCTGTGAAGTAAAGTATAAGTGCGAAGTGTTTTATGAATGCGAAGTAGTAGATAAGTGTTAAACATAAGAGAATACAAGGGTGCCATAATGTGACATCCCTCAGGCTGTAGAAATCTGGTTCTACAACCTCCCATAATCACTTCGGGTGAGATTGTGATCTACCTGCATGTCATTTCCAAGAGGGCCAGTGGTTGAGGGTTTTTGTTGGTGCGCAGTACACTTTGAACCTAGGTGGAGCCCACCTAAGACAATATGAATATGAATGCCCAATAAATCATGTTACTAGAATTGGTAGCAGAATATGATTTCAAGATTAAGTACATTAAAGGAAATGAGAAAAAAGTGGAAAACTCTCTTAGTTAAAGAGTGCATTTGATGCATGATCTTACAATAAGTATATCTAAGGTGGCTATAATATCCAGAGTTAAAGAAGTTATACATTTGGATCAGTAGTGTTTGGCCATTAATAATAGTTTACAATAGGAGGAAAAGAATAAAAATATATTTAGATTATGAGATTTTAGAGGATGAATTTAATATTATTTATAAAGGTTGTATATATGTGTCAAATGTGTAGGAGGTGGAATAGTTGATTCTAAAGGAAATGCATTGGGTGCCTTATGCAAGACATTCCAGATATCAAAGACTATTATAGTGGTCAAGAAGCAATATTTTTGGCCTGGATTAAAGAATGACATAGAAAATTACATAGCCATATGTTCGGAATGATAGAGAGTTAAGGCTAAGCATAAGCACCCAACATAATTTTTGCATCTTACAATAATTCTCGAGTGGAAGTAGGATATGTTGTCTATTATTTTATTACTAAATTACCAAGGAAAACTAAGGAACATGATGAAATTATGGTAATGGTTAATAAACTTATCAAATATGCTCATTTTATACTAGTGAAATAAATGCATAAAGAAACTAACATAGCTGATATTTTTATGAGGAAAATTGCTAGGTTTCATGGTGTTCCTAGGGTGATTATTTCAGATAGAGATTCAAAGTTCATCATTAAATTTTAAGATGGGATTATTTAAATGGTCAGGAAATAATTTTAATTTTAGTACAGTGTATCACCCTAAGTCTAATGGACATACTAAGCATGTTAACTAAGTGATTGAAAATATGTTGCTAATGTATGTCATGGGTAAGCCATCCAAATGGGAGGACCACCTACATTTGGTAGAGTTTGCATATGTTAATAGAAATTAGGCTTCACTAAAAATGAGTCTGTTTGAAGCATTATATGGCAAGACGTGTCATACTCATGTGAGTTGGTGAAATCTGGTGGATAAAGTCATGATGGGACCGAAATTGCTTAGAGAAATGGAATAGTAGGTTTTAAAAATTAGTTAGAATCTTAAAGTTTCCCAAGACAGGTAGAAAAATTATGTAGATAAGCATAGAGTCCATATAGAATTAAAGTTGGAGATCATGTTTTTTTAAAAGTGATACCATGGAAGATATTATTAAAGCTAAGAAATCATTTTGAATTATCAAAACATTATTATGAACTATTGGAGATCCTAGAGAGGACTCGTCCTATTGCATATAGATTTGCTTTGCATACATCCATTCATGTTCATGATGTATTTCATGTGTCTTCGAATAAAAAGTATATTTTTTCTATTGATCATGTCATTGATTTCCATATGATTTAGGTGGATCCAAAGGGAGATTTCTAGGTACAACCCATACAAATTTTAGACACCTTGATCAAGGTACTCCAAAATTGAGTCATTAGAATGGTTAAAGCACAAAGGACCCTGCTCATTCTTGATGAGGCCACATTGGAGCAGGAAGATGTAATGAGGGAAGAGTACCCTCATCTTTTTAATGCATGTGTTATATCTACATGCATATATGTTGCACTTAGGATGGTGCATAAAATAAGGGCTGGATGTAATACTCTTGCTAGTTTATGATGTAAATATAGGTACCTTGATATTAGGTTAGTGATCCAAATTCCTTGTGTGGGCTTGTGTGCCTATGTATTTTATTTTTATCTTAGGGCTAGTGTGCCTATTTATTTTTGTCATTTCTTAGAGCTAGCATGCCTAGGAATATATGTCAGTTTTGGTAAACTGGCTAGAGGGCCAAAATTGTGAATATATTGTAAATGATGCACACATTTTTACACACACACACACACATATAGGCAGGCTATGGATCCCACTCTATGGTAAAGATTATGAGGGGTGGTGCAACTCCACGATGAGGTGAAACAAGGTGTTTTGTGAGAGGTCTTGGTGATGAGGAAACCTAAGGCCCACATGGATTTAATGTGTGTCACAAGAAAGAGAGAGGCCATGTAATTATGGAGGCATCATCATGATTATTATGATTATGATGAATACATTGAGGATGATGGATGGTCATCACTTTTGAGAAACTAGCTGGTGAGCCTAAACTAGGTAGGAGCTATTATGGTTTATGGTGTGAAGGGAGCCTGAAATCCCACAAGCGGAATGAGATCCTGAAGCCCTTTATTGAGAAGTTCCTAGTTGGCCATAAGGTTCCTAAAAGGTGGGAATCATAGAGGGACTAATAGTTACGAGAGAAGTGTGTGCCACTTGGGTACAGGTTTAGGGAAGTAGAGCATTGTGGTTGGAGTCATGACTATTGGGTTGGTACCTTGGTCATGGATATGTATTTTTATTTATATTATATATATATATATATATATATATATATATATATATATTTCTGGTTTACCACTACTTGTGGAGTTGTATCCCTAGCTCACGGGTGACCCATGGTTGAAATTCATGAACCACATGGTCTATGGCAAGGTGGAATGTGGAGAACCTATGACTATCTTCTCTTTTTATTCAGGATAAGTGTTCCTATTAATGCTATTTTGATTTATGGAATTTTATTTAGAACCATATATTTATGGGTTTTGTGTTAAATTCTTTTCATTATTCAAATATTTTGTCATGCATTGCAATTATGTACCATACTTATTGTTACATGTTGTTTACAATTGAATGTTGACGTGTTTTGTATATAATAATTCTTTTCTATAAACCTAGTTGGTGATTTGTATTATCATGCATATATATTTTCGATTAGTTGTCATCTCCATTATGCACATTGTAATTATGATCTATATTTTTTTAATTGGCACGATGAGCATTCTTCAGTTTCTTCCATGTAAACTGAGTACTTCTAGGTGCAAAGACAAACATGGTAAGGTTAGGGTTTTTATTGCATTCATAAATCATGTATTGTTAAGTGTTTTGGCTGTGGTAGCGTTTCTCAACAGGGGGTTAGGGATGGAAGTACTGTCAGGCATAGATACAACCATGGTAAGGTTAGGGTTTTTGATTTTGTAGATAAATCATGTATTTTTAATTGTTGTGGTTTGTGGTAGAATTTCTTAGCAGGAAGCTAGGGACATTACATGATAAATAAAATCACTTATACATGTTCATTAATTTTCCATTGTAAAACAAAACACATGAAAAAATGATTTTTTCTCTAAAGTATGCATCAAACAAACCAATTTCATGCCAACGGTGTGATGAAGTTAACTCAAATTATTTAATTTGAGCCTTCAAGTATTTTATTCCAAGAGCTACACATGATCATTATAACTATTTAAGTTTTATCACTTGAGAGTTCAACATAACCTATACAACCCTTCAAGTGCATGATATTAAGGGTGGCATGCCCCTACATGTCCTTCAAGTACTACCTACTAGTATATACTAAGGGTGAGATGTTTATGCAAGACTCTTCAAGTGTAATTTTTTAATGGTGAGACATGGTGTCATGGTAGAGACATAACTAACCTAGCTCATTAACCACTATCATGAGACTACTGGTAATTGAAGATTAATGTTTCACACATTATCCAAAGCCCCTCAACAAGACCTTATAAGTGACCAAATTTATCTCCCACCTTATGTCAATTTGTAACTTCTGAAAAAAACACTAAACATATTTTTTTCGACCTATTATGTGGTAGAGAGGCTAACAGGTAAGCATATATAACCTATACCTCATTTCCCTTATGCTACTCATGTCGCTTCTCATCATACAACCTTTTTACCATCTCTAAAATTATTTTGGAAAATGTTTCTATATATCTACATGCATCTAGAACAAAGATATCAAATATCACTCTCTAATAATCATAAATCAATAATGATTAATGTCATATGCATTTCAAACATACATAACCCAACTCCATCCTAGGCCCACATACATGTGTTTCTACATGTGTTTCTTCTTATTGTAATTGAAAAACCATTAGTAGCATTATTGAGATGAGAGGCCATCTACAACCCAGTATAGGCCAGATGTGTAGGTGTAATGTAAGTATGTAAATGATTTTAAATGTCATTTTAATTAAAAAAGAAGAAGTTAAAAACATATAGGGGATGAGTGTAAACATTTAAATGTTGGCTCAATTAATAATAAAAGAGTTAAAATAATAAACAAAAATTAAATGTAATAAATAAAAAGTTAAAAGTAATATCAACGTAATATTTAAATGTTGGCTCAGTTAAAAATAAAAAATTAAACGTAATAAACAAAAAAATAAAAGTAATAAATAAAAACTTAAAAGTAGTATCAACTCAGGATGATGAGTATAAACATTTAAAGGTTGGCTCAATTAATAATAAAAAAGTTCAAGTAATAAAAGAAATAAAAATTTAATTTGATATATTTTTATTTTTTGGGCCAATAACATGACTTATCAATACCAAAGGCCAAAAAAACATAACTTATTTCACAATCAAATTTTTAATAACAATATGAAAGGATTCTTAGCCATGGATATTCACCTCCACTTTACGATGAACATTATTAACTTGTAAATAAGCTTTGTTATCACATGCCAAAAAAACATAACTTATTTCACAATCAAAATATTTTGTAACAATATGACAAGATTCTTTACCATGGATAGTCACCCCCACTTTACCATGGATATTATTAACTTGTAAATAGGATTTGTTACAATACCATGGGCCAATACCATGGCTTATGAATATGACATTCTCAAAAAGCATAACCTATTTGACAATCAAAATATTTTAAATCAATATGACAAGATTCTTAACATGGATATTCACCCCCACTTTGCCATTGATATTATGAACTTGTGAATATGCTTTGTTACAACACAATGCCAACACATCATAACTTATTTCACAATCAAATTATTTAATAACAATATGACAAGATGCTTAACCATGGATATTCACCCCCACTTTACCATGGATATTATTAAGTTGTAAATAGGCTTTGTTATAATACCATAAGCTAATACCATGGCTTATCAATATCACATGCCCAAAAACCATAACTTATTTTACAGTCAAAATATTTTATAAATACTTTATTTTAATTCATTTTTATAACAATTTTTCAATTAAATCTAAGAGGTAAAATGTTTACAATTACTTTTGACATATATCTAAACCATCTACCCTCAAGAATACACAAAATATTACCATGGACATTAAATTCAAGGTTTTAATAAATTTAAAAATGAGAATACTTTTATATAAAAGAAGTAAAATTTATATGATATAAATAATATTATTAAGAATCAACATAGATCCATCTTAACTAAGCAAAGTGACTAACAATGATAGAGGAAGGATAGTTCATGATTCTCTTAAGTTTTTCATTATTATATTTTACTTTAAATAATTGATCCAAAATAGAGGTTTAATATTTTGCAACTAATTGAGTTTTTTCAATTTAAGTAATTTATTGAACTCAATACAATGGGATCAAATTTAAGAGAGAGAGAGAGGAGGCAGGGGGAGAAGGAAGGGAATAGTGATAGAGCTAGAGGGAAGAGAGGGAGATAAATGGAGGGAAGAGGTAGAGACAATGGAAGAGAGAGATTGATGGGTGGAGAGAGAAAGGAAGGTGGGAGAGAGAGGAGGGGAGAGAGAGAGAGCGAAGGAGAGAGAGAGATGGAGTTGGAGGGGGTAGAGAGGGAGGAAAGGATAAAGACATAGAGAAACAAAGGTGGAGAGGGATAGGGAAGGACAAGGGAGATATGGAAAGAGGGTGAGGGAGAGGGGAGAGGAGGGAAGAGGGAGAAGAGGAGAGGAGAGAGATGGGGAGAGAAGGGGAAGAGAGAGAGAGGAGGCAAATATGGAGGGGAGAGAGGGAATGAGAGAGGGAGGAAGATAGTGACATAGTTGAAGGGAAGAGAGAGAGAGAGAGTGGTGGCGAGGGAGAGAGAGGGAGCTAGGAGAGAAAGGGAGAGAGAGGAAGGAAGAGAGAGAGGATGCAAGAGAGAGAGAGATGGAGTTGGAAGGGGAGAGGGAGGGAGGAAAGAAGAAATACATAAAGAGAGAAAGGTGGAGAGAGAGAGGGAGTGATAAGGGAGAGATGTAGAAATAGTGAAGGAAATAGGAGAGAGGGAGGGAAGAGAGAGAAGGGGAGAGATAGAAAAGAGAAAGAAAGAGAGGGAGAGGAAGAGGGGCAGAGAAAGAGATACATAGATATGGAGATAGAGTGTGTATTTTTGGCGGATGAAATAGAGAGACAAAATCAGAAAGAAACACATAGATGTAAATGTAGAGATTATATAGTATTATATAACCATCCTAGATCTATCTTAACCCTAGATCTATCAAGCCTCGAGAGGGATAAAATCTTTGTATGTACAAACATTTCTTCAAATTTTACACTAAAAAATGAGAGTTGCACATCAAAAGATTTGATCTCTATCAACACTTAATAGATCTGAAATTAAAATAAATCTAAAATAATATAATATAATAGATTTCATAACATAACCACCTATTCATTTTTAATACTCCATAACATTAAAAAAAAATATCAAAACAAAAATATACATATTAAGAAATATTCTTATTGAATTAGACTAAAATTCTTGATCACATCACCCTGTCCCCGCACACATAAACCAACTAAATAATTTTGTAAACAAACTTCCTTCAAATAATAACATTATATTAATCAAATAAATTCAAAGCTAAATAAAACAATATGATGATGATGATGATGATGATGGTTAACGTCCAATGAGACCAAACATTGGTCTATCGGACCTAAAGAAACAAACTATTTATTTTTATTTAAGATTTTATTGCTATGCTCAAAAAGCTTGGAGAGAAGCCTCCCGAGCTCACTATAATTTTGACATTGTAAAAGGCTAGGAAGGTTAGTATTGTAACAAAGATTGTGAAACTGAGATCT
>APFE031570069.1:24338-36306 GCA_000404065.3 Pinus taeda
CTACACATGCACTTCATCAGAAAGCTCATTCATGACCATGTTCTTGAAGTGCAATATTGTTCAACAGATGATCAGGTTGCAGACATCTTCACAAAGCTCTCACAGAGGCGAAGTTCACTAAACTTCGATATATGCTTGGAGTTCAGGAAGTTGTCACTAAGGGGGGATAGGCTCTAGTGCCTCCTTCCTTCTCCTATTGGGTCATATTTGTAAATCCTTCAATCCTATCCCAAGTTGTTCTTAAGGGGGGATGTTAGGATATTCCGACACATAGGAAATAGTTAAGTTCAACTTGGTCTAGTATAGAGTTAGGTAAAGTGTGTTTCTTTACCGTTGTACATTGTGTAACTTACAATCCGACGGTCACGATATGTAGTGATCCGACGGTTC
Source organism: Pinus taeda (assembly GCA_000404065.3). NCBI lineage: Eukaryota > Viridiplantae > Streptophyta > Pinopsida > Pinales > Pinaceae > Pinus > Pinus taeda. The sequence goes on from APFE031570069.1 coordinate 24,729, forward strand.
ATTCTCTCCTCGGTATTACCGACACTTGATCCGTGGCTTGACACCCGATTGGTCCATGAATTCTATTTAAAGCGCATGGAGGTCATTTGTAGGTTAACCGTGCATGAGAGAAGCTTATGTAAATTTTCATTCTTTTATTAATAAATTGCCTGTAGTAGCCACGTTGGCGCAGGCCGTGGACTGTTTCCCTCTCTGAGGGTTTTAACCATGTCAAAATACTGGTGTATTGATCTGTGATCTGTTTGTGAGCGGTGTCCTTTTGGTGTTCTTTCTGAGGAACTTACCCTGTATATTCCTACACCAACTACATTTCATCATTAATAATTGAAGCCAAATTAAATTGATCTTGATCAAGGTCATCAAGATATTTAATTTAGCAATAGTGCTACACCCGTAACCATGCACCATTGATTGGTTGATCCATGGATGATACATTTGTCTCAACTTGGAACACCACCTATCCTATGGCATAAAGCCCTTCAAAGATGAGGTATTATTTGATTTTTCCCACTTGAAGTTTATGATTTTCTTCTAGGGAAATGTTATATGTCATAACATCATGCTATTTTTTATTCTTGTCTTTGTACTACCATTGTTACTAGGAGGTTAACTCTAGAGTGTACCAAAGGTAGTTGCAAATATGACAATCTCCTTTATGTTAAAAAAAAGTGATGAATGATAATATATTAGATTGAAAAATGTTTCCTTTCCATGGTTTGGTTAAAAGGTGAAAGGAAGGTCATAATGACCAGCATAACCTCAACATGGGGCCTCTCTACAGAAAAACGTGTGTGGCCAACATTGTACACTAACATACAGAGATGTCTTGACCCCACCTATGGGGGTGCCTCAACACTGCTAGGTAAAACAATTAATTGGCTTGATACCCTAACATAAGTTATCAATCGAGGAGTCGTAAACCGATGAAGTGTAGTGCACTGTATGTGCTAGACAACCCTTTTCTTACCTCACTGTTTTCAGTTTTATCTCGTTTTGGGGTTTTGTTCTTTTGGTATCCTAAAGTGGTTTAATGCAATGGAAATACTAATATGTTATTAAAGAAAAAGTTTAAGAATACTTTTTAAAGATCAAGTGTGGATGTAGAGTTGAAGACAAGGTTTATCCTCTTGCTTCTTGTGATAATTTCCAAACTTTGAACTTAGGAGATCTTAAAACATGATGTCTACAAAATCAGAACTTGAATGAGAGTGTGAATATGCAGCTATATAAACCAAACTAGAAATGAAGTACTGAAAATGAGATTACTATCTCTGCTGCTCATTCTAATTGAAAATTGAAATCTAATAAACTATTGCAACTTAAACCAAAAAGTAAAGAAACTGGAAACTAATGATTAGTCAATGATTTCATCCGTAATCACAACATTTCGCCAATTAACTTCTAAAACAGGTTTAAGCTAAAGGCTCTGGAAATATCATCATATGGCATGAAAGAAATGACATCTAAATTATCTAATTGCACATTAATGAAAGCAAAGCCAATTACTTCATCTATAATCACAATTTTCAACAATTAACTTCTAAAATGGGGTTAAGCTAAAGGCTCCGGAAACATCATCATATATCATGAAACAAATGACATCTAAATTATCTAATTGCACAATAATGAAAGCAAAGCCAATTACTTCATCTATAATCACAATATTTCACCAATTAACTTCTAAAACGGGGTTAAGCTAAAGGCTCTGGAAATATCATCATATAGCATGAAAGAACTGACATCTAAACTATCTTGAATAGTAAACAAATCTCACAAAGTAAAAGCATAAACAACTGAAATTGAAAACTGAGTTTCAGCAGAGGAAGTAAGTCTAAATAACACCACTTGATGCAAAAATTACACTAAGAAGCTTGAGCATAACAAAACTTAAAGACCTATTCTGAAATGCACCTATGAATGTTAGTAAGAAATATGACAAGCTGCAAAAACATATACAAGGTTAGAAGGATTAAGATCATAAGAAAAACATGAGAAATATACAATTTGAATGAGAGAAAATATACATGAAAACTATACAAAAAAAAGAAGGACCTCAGCTACACAGGGGCCCTCTACATAGCTTCGGAATAACACGTTGTTACTTCAAAATACACTCAAACAGAGATGTGAAAATAGAGTTTGTATTATGAAAAATAGAGTAATGCGTCTCTTGGTTACTGAACAACAAAATAACACTATAATGACAATATCTAGAATGTCCTATCTATGTTGCAAATGCTTGTATTTATAGAGAAGATGGATAACTGTATCTCAGAGGAATTTCTTCAATGATAGACACGTGATCAAGTCAAAATCTAAGGATTCAGCCTCCCAGTTGCCACGAGCAGTAAATTTATGCGAGGTGGATGTTGGATTGTGTTATGTAGATGGCATGCAGGTGGAAAAATTGAATCCACGAGTTTAGGAATAGCTTCAGGCTTCTTTTACATGCAAGAATAGAGTTATAGCTGGCATAGAATTCTCCGTTGACCTCCCTTTGACCGAGACCTTTCCTTCCGAATCTGGTTAAGTGAATAGGACCTCATCCATGTGTGGACAATTCCTGATCTTCCCATGTGTCTCATTCCTCCTCCTAACACCTGTAACCTATAGAACAATAGAAATTGTTGTGAAATTGCCATTTGGCTGCGGAAAGTGGCTACATTCTATAGCTGATAAACAAAACCTAGATCAAATAGCACACACAATGATATAATTTGAAAATCACTCAAATACACCTAAAATCAACATGTAACAAATTTTGATAGCTTAGGATGCACTGACATGGAAAAATATAAGAGAAAGAGTTCAAGAAAATGCTTGGAAGAGAGGTAGTTTTGGGGCTCAACATACCCCCACTGTAAAGATGTTGCATGTCCTCATGCAACCAAAATTGTAACAATCCTCCCTTCAATGCATCTACTCTGAAACTTTTGCTAAGTCATCCAACCTATTCTTCTTCTTTCTTGCTGTCATTTTCATTTTAGGCTTCATCATAAGACATCTGTACTTGAGATTGATGAGGGCTCTACTCAACCTCCTATTCTTCTTCTTCAGTTTTCTATTTTTATTATGCCATAATCCTAAATGCAGCATGGTATTGTCATGGATAAATTTGTCCAATTTTTTTTGCTCTTTTAAGGTTTCATTCTCCCTTTGGATATGTTATTTTAAGACTTCCAACTCATAAATTTCTTGCTTCAATGACTGAATCAAAGTTTCCTGAGTTGTACCTAGTTGATTGGTTGAATTTCCTTGTTCTGCTATAGTTTTCTGTTGTTCCAATGATTCAATGAAATCATATATCTGTTGCTGGGATTGATTTATTTATGGAGTTGCTTTCCTTGGACTAATTTCAAAGTCTAACTGAGGAGAAGGAGAACATTGTGGACTTTGATCAAGTGGAGCATTTTCTAGTGACTGATCTGGAGTTTCACCTCCCAGGTCTATGAATTGGGCTCCTTTGATTTGTGTTTTCCTTAACTTGTCCTTTAATCTAGAGCTTCTTCTTAGACCTTGTGAGCTTATATCTCCTTTTTTTATGACCTATTTCTCCTTTCCCTTTTGTTTTGCTTTAGTTGACTGTTCTAATCTTTCAAAAAGCACTTGCTATTCCTCTAAAGAAGGCTCAGGAGTTTGGTAAATGTCTTGAATTTTCCTCTTTCCTTTCTATTTTGTTTGTTTCATAATTTCAACCAATGTTTCAAAAGGAAATTCTTCTTCACTATTTTCCTTTGTCACACTAGTAGGAGTATCTTGGATTGTTAAAGTTGTTCTTTTCCTCCTACTTGTATTTTTTGAACTTCCCTCAGGCACTTTAGGAGGGTCTTGGAAAAAGTTCCTAACTAGGAAATTTTCCCATGTATCTTCCCTCTCTTTCAAATGATTTTCAATCAAGATCTTGATGAGGCCATGATGGGAGAGATGGGGTTCTACATCATCTATGTTCTTTTGAATAGTAGCAAACATTTTTCTTAAACTATTCAACAAAAAGTAAGGGAGGTTTATAGTTTCATTCTCCAAGAAATTCATTAATAATCTAATATGATACATATACATGGAGCCATACCTACCCTCACATATAATGAATTTCTGAATGATTAAAAAGAAGACTACTCCACTTATCTTTTAAGGCTGAAATAAGAATCCCTCTTTTAAAGATTGATATGTCCATACCTGGATTACGAAGAATGACCCTCTAGACTTTTTCATCAAAATCCTTGTTCTTAAACAATCTCTCTCCCTCTTGTGTAAGTTCTGTGGCTGTTGCAATTGATGATTCTGTCACAGGAAATTTTATGTCCCCAATTTCAACTTCTGCACCATTGAAAGATCTGGCAAACGTTTTTGTAACCTCCTTGCGATGGCCTTTAAAATTCTTGATGAATTTCAACCGTCCAACCTTCTTTAATGTTCCCTTAAGTTGTGGGTATCCTTCCATGAATTTAACTCCTTCAAGATCTTTTCTCCCAATAAGACCCATTCATTTTTTTTCACTGTGAAAACACCTCTGTAAATGACAATCTTACAGGAGCAGAACAGTGATATGGAAGAAGACCATGGATAAAGTCGATGGTGATGAAATGGGAAAAATACTGAGCATGAGATGGAAGAGGGTTTATGGTGCAGAAACTTGTGTAAACGAAAAATGAACAGAAGACTGTAAAACCTTGTGTGCAAGCGTGGAGGTAGAGTGTCACTCATGAAAATTGCAAGACTGAACGAAGTTTATGATTTTGAGTTCATAAAAAGGCTACGGAGTGGAACATCGGTGGAGGAGAACCATATTCAATCAGCTCACGTCTTTATAATTAGTCGTTTTAACAAATGTAATGAGGGTGTACGACTAAGTACGAGTTAAACTCAGGAATAGATTATGAGACCATTAGGATTAATGTGAAGGATATGGTGGAGTTAAGGCAACCATCAAGTTAAATCATTACATTTTAAGGAGCTATGATTTTACAAACTATACAAATTATGCTTTTGAAATTCTATTTGAAATGGTTTTGTCCATACCTTGGAATCATACCTCTTTCTTTTTGCTAACTTTTAATTGCCTACCTTTGTAGGTGCTTTTCAAGTGTTGATGTCTCCAAAGATATTCTCCTTCCATACCTACATATTTTTTGGCTAATCACTTAATTGTCATTGCAGATTAGTTGTGGAATGTAACATTGTAAACAAAATATAACTTGGCAAATGAATGGAAATGGAAAATGACTGGATGGATGAGACATGGAAAAGTGAATATGAAGAAAACTGAAAGAAATTTTATTGATGGTATGTGGTGGCGAGATGGAACAAATGAAATGAAATGGAATGAAATAAACTATGAGTGAAATCAGAGATTTTTTTGGAAAATATAGAGCATCAAAATCTTTTGATTTTTGCCCTCTATTTTCTATATAAGAATGTCAATCAGTGATTGGTTTTCAAGCTTATACATTATTATTATTATGATTGTTATTAGATGATGATGAAAAAAACAAAGACTAGGCTAGTGGAGAAGAACGATTCTTTTTCACCAACCTCATTACAGAGTTATCTTGAAATATTTTGATAAACTCCTCCTTTGAGATTGGCTTCTGACGGATCTTGAATCTACGACCATTCACAAGAAGAGGATTTTGGTGCTCATAAATTGTTCTGATTCTTATTGCTCCATTACTAAAAAAAAATTCAATCTCATATGGCCCAAGCCAATGAGTCTGAAATTTACCTTGAAAATATTTGAACTTTGAATCAAATAGCAATGCCCAATCTCCTTCTTGAAACCTTTTGTCCTTGATGTATTTTTCATGCCACTTAGCTCTCTGCTGTTGAACTAGATCAGTTCTTTGAATAGCTTCTTGTCTAATCTCATCTAGTTCATTCAATTGCTCCAATCTATGGTTTTGAGCTTCTGATAGATCCATTCCCAACTGAACTGCCATCTTGAAGGTTTTAACTTGGAACTCAATGGGGAGCAAAACTTCCTTCCCATAAACAAGTTCATAAGGAGTGTGTCCCGTTGTGTTCCTCCATGTAGTTCCGTAGACCCATAAGGCGTTAGGAAGCCTTTCTGCCCAATCTCTTCTATGTAGATGCACAGTCTTGGTAATGATTCCTTCAATTACTCTATTTGTGGACTCCACTTGACCATTTGCTTGCGGATGATAAGGAATGGATTTCCTTTGCTTGACCTTGTACTCTTCCATAAGCTTCTCCATCATTTTGGATGTGAATTGAGTTCCCTGATATGTCACAATTTCTCTTGGAACACCAAAGTGACTAAAAAAATCTTCATAAAGAAAATTAACTACTGTATTTTCATTAGCAGAAAATAATGCTTTGGCTTCTACCCATTTAGTAACATAATCAATACATACCAATATATAGTTTTTTTTCTTGGATGGAGGATTAATAGGTCCAACAAAGTCTAAAGCCCATTTTTCAAAGGGTTCGATGAGTACCTGAGGTTGTAATGGCATCTCATTTGAGCGGGTAGGTTTCCCTACCCTTTGGCAGTTGTCACACCTTTTGACATATTGTTTTGCATCTTGGAAGAGGGACAACCAATAATATCCTAAAGAAAGGATTTTATAAGATGTCCTCTTGTAAGCGAAGTGTCCACCGCACGGTTCATCATGACATGCTTTGAAAATATCAGGCATTTCATCTTCCCTTACATATCTTCTGATCACAAAGTCTGGCCCTGTTTTATACCATTCGTTAGAAATCCATGAATATCTTGAACTATCCTGAATAATCTTTCTTCTTTCTCTAGGAAATAAATGTGGAGGTAGTTTCCCTATAACCAAATAGTTAGCCATATCTGCAAACCAAGGATTTTTAGTAGTTACTGCAAACAGGTATTCATCAAGAAACTTATCCTCTATAGAGAGTCTTCTTTAATATTCTAAATCCTAGACAAGAAATCAGCAACTGTGTTTTATTTCCCAGGTCTATCTAACACAGTAATATTGAATTCCTGTAAAAGTAGAAGCCATCTTGTAACTCTGCCATTAGTAATAGGTCTGTTCATCAAACATCTAATTGCAAAATGATCAGTATGAATACAAGTTTCATAGCATGTTATATAATGTTTGAACTTATTAATTGCATGAACAACAACTAAGAACTCTTTTTCAGCCACATTATATTTTAACTCAGTGGGAGTCAAATTTTTACTTGTATAGTAAATGGCATAAGGAATCAAGTCTTTTTGTCCCAGTATAGCTCCTAGAGTTGTATCTGAAGCATCAGTATAAATATGGAAAGGAAGTTTCCAATTCGGTCCTCTTAAGATAGGTGCTTCAAATAGTCTTGCTTTCAAGGCTTCAAATGCTAATTGGCAATCAGGATTCCACTTGAATTTACAGTCTTTTGTATGTAAGCAATTTTAAGAGTGAAGATGTTATTTCGGTAATTTTTCTATAAATATTATATAATATCTAGTAATCCTAGAAACATTCTATCTTTTTGACAATTTGGAATAGGTAACTTGGAGATGACTTCAGCTTTGGATTTGTTTGCTTTAATCCCATCTAATGAAATATGATGTCCCAAAAAAATACCTTTAGTAAACATCATAAAGCATTTTTCATGGCTTAATGAAAGGTTTGTTTATTTACATCTTTTGAGGACTTTTTCCAAATTTTCCAAGGCTTCTTCAAATGTATTACCATAGACTATAGAATCATCCATATATATCTCTACACAATCATGGATTAGATCAAAAAAATTTCCTAGTACTTCTCTTTGGAACGTTGCAGATGCATTACATAATCCAAAAGGAAGCACTCAGTAAGCAAAAGTTCCCCATGGACAAGTAAATGTGGTTTTATCCTAATCTTCAGGTGCTACCTTAATTTGATTATAACCACTAAAACCATCCAAAAATGAAAAGTACTTTTTGCCTACTAATGTATCTAATACTTGATCTATAAAGGGAAAAGGAAAGTGATCCTTCAAGGTTGCTTTATTCAATTCCCTATAATCAATGCACACCTTCCATTTACCATTCTTTTTGGGCACTATCACTAAGGGAGAAACCCATTGGTTATCTGAGATTGGGTAAATGAAGTTTCCATTGAGTAATTTTTGGAGCTCTTCTTTCACAATCTCCCTAAGATTTGGATTCATCCTTCTCTGAGGTTGTCTGATTGGTCTACTGTTTTCCTCAATATAGATATGATGGAAGCAATTCTTAGGGTCAATACCTTTCATATCAGTATACTCCCATGCAAATTGAGCAGAATGTTTTTATAAGATTTTGGTTAGCTCTTCTTGTTGTAACTTTCCCAAGTTTTTGTTGATATTCAATGTTCTACCTAGAAAAATTTCAATTGCAAAACTAACAAACTCTTCCATAGAGTAGAGAGACATTTGTCTAGATGACAAATATTCAATATCAGAGTCTAACTGAAATTGTGTGTGATCATATTTTGAAGATGTTTCAAAATTTTCTAATGTGTTCAGGATTTGACTATCCTCACTAACTTTAGAGAGAGTAAAGATAGGTTGTATAGCATCCTCATCATCGACCCATTCATTGTCTCCTACTTCTGTAATTGCTTTTTCTGGAGGATACAAAGTAAATTTCTTTGTTGAACTGCCCTCAGAAATGTACATGTCACCATATCTACAACTAATAAAAGCATCAATTGTGGCTAGCCAAGGTCTTCCTAAGATGAGTGGCTGTCCTCCTAGATTATTCTTGGGAGTCAAAATCATGAAATCCACCGGATATTCCTAAGAATCCAAGGAGATGGAAATATCTTCTAGGACACCATCTGGTTTGATTACTGATCCATCTGCAAGTTGCAGTAAGGTAGGTGTGAAAAGAAGATTAGGAAGTTTAAGTTGTTCCATAGTCTGTCTACTCATAATGTTTATAGCAGCCCCTAAGTCAATCAATGTATTTGGAATTTCCATTCCATTTATGTGTGTCTTGACAATTGGACTTCCTAGATCCACATATTTTTGCATGGTAACTTTTCCCATCATGATATCTGCTATTTTTCCTACAAGGTGGATTCTTTTTGTGTCTCTTGGTTTCCTACCTGGTCTTTTGATACTCAACTCCTTTATTGTTTTTGTTAGAATAGGAATTTATCTAATGGCTTGTAGCAAGAGAATCTTGATACAGACATTCTTTAATTCATCTAGGAAATCATAGTCAGGCAACAAGATTTGTTTTTCCACCCCCTGTCAATTTGTAATCTCTCAGGAAAAAGAGGTGTGGATGTAGATACAGGTTGCTCAACTATATGAGTTGTGTGGATTGACTGTTTTTGTTTTTGTTTTTGAACGGTTGGGTTTTGAAGGTATTCTTCTTCAAAACTTTTATTGACTTTCATAGAATCCTCCTCAGAAGCATCTTGCTCTTGAATATCTATAGAAGATTTTTCCCTTTCTAAAATCCTACCAGATCTAAGTTGAACATCATTAAGATCTAGAGGAACAATCATGTAGGTAGGAAATGGTTGTCCTTCTACCATGTAAGAATTCTGAGGGTTTTTTTTTTGGGATTTGGTAATGGTTGGGATAGTTGTTGATTTGGTTTTGTTGAAATGGAAGCAAGAGTTCAGGATTTTGATTTTGTTGGGGAGGTTGTTGAGGAAATGGCAATGAAAGGTGAGGGATTTGATTTGGAAGTTGTGGTTGTGTAATTTTTTGTTGGTTTTGTGGGGGAGGATAGCTCTAATGAGATGGAGGATATTGATAATATTGAGTAAATATCCCATAAGGATTTTGTACCCCTTGTACCCATGATTGAGATTGATACTGATTTTGAGGTTGAGGCCAAGGTTGTTGCCAATGTTGACACCTAATCCTCGTGATTGGGTAAATATATGTAAATAAATAAATGAGAAATGTGAACAGTCATCGGGAGATGAACTGAACAGTCTCTCCCTCATGTATATAATAGACCTACCCGATTGAATGGATATACGAATCAGTTTTTGCTTAATGGAGTTACTTCCTGGCCTGACATCGTATCAGAGCCAGCTCCTTTTTTTAGCTTTTGTGCCTTGTAACTCCCTTATCTGCTTCTCTTCTCTCCATATAATTCAGTGTCAGAGTGCTTGGCCTGACATGGCCTGTATGCCTGTCTAACACTACCTGTGTTATGTCTGCCATTACCTATGCTCTCTATCCATAAATGCTCCATTTAAAAGTGCTGCTCCATATAAAGCCTGCTCCGTATAATATGGTGCCATTACCTGCCTATCAGTTGTCTGACCTTTTCTGATATCCTGTGTAAACACACTGCTCTGTTGAACGCTGGAGGAAAAGAATGTTGTCACATTGAAGAACCTTGCTACAGTGGAAAACAACACTTCCCTGTTGAGTCTGTCGGCATGGCTATCTGATTCTTCTCATTCATGTGATCTAGAATCTGTAGATTCATATTCGGACAATAGCAGCCTTAAGGTAATTCAAAGGGATTTCTCTAAAAACGAGCAAAGCCATCGGAATTCCACATAGGTCACATTTTCTTGGTAATCTCCATTGATGAAATCTACCATCTCAGATCTGATGAAGTTATTAAAAGGACATGAATTGTAAATGATTGACATCTATGAATTTCTGTAATGGTTAAATAAAATGATTATGAAGCTCGGCTCAAGTTGTCTATCGCTGTTACATATAGTTAAATGTTGGACGCTGGCCTGAAATCACTGTTACATATGGTTAAATGCTGGATGCTGACATTTGAATGCTGGCTTGAAATTGTTTTATGTATTTAATCATTGTTACATATAGTTAAATGATGGACGCTAACATTTGAACGCTGGCCTGAAATTGTTTTGTGTATTTAATCGTTGTTACATATAGTTAAATGTTGGATGTAGATACATTTAAACTCTGTCACATATAGTTAAATACTAGACACCAATACATTTGAAAGCTGACATTTGAATGCTGGCAGAATGTTTGGTGGAGGCAGAATTTCCATGATGTGTTGAGCTCTTTTAAGGCTGTATAGTATGAAGAGTTAGCTTTGTATGCTGCGTATGTATTGAATATTTTTTTTATTGGTGGCCGTGTACATTTTTAAGGTAATTTTTTCTTTGTGTATTGAAGTTGTGATGGTCGTGATTCAATGGGTACATGAAAACCTTGCGTTAGAATTTTTAGTGGACGATAATGGCCTTTGAGAATGCCCTTTTGAGTACATTTTTACTGTATATTGGCAAAAGTATTTTTCTATCAGCAAAACTATTTTTTTACATAATGCATTCAATCATATCCATGGTGGGAATAGTTCTCACTGGCAAGGAGAACTATCCTGAATGGTCCCAGATGATAAAACATACCCTCATTTTCAATGAGTTGTGGAAAGGAGTGTGTGTCGGAGAAGGAGACAATGACCCAGTACAGCTTACCTCTCATCATTTGGGAAAACAAGAACAGTAAAGCTTATGCATTAATTGCAACATCTATAAATGAAGAGGTGAGTTGCCATATTTCATCATATTCAACTGCCTTTGAAGCCTTACAAAAGCTGGAAGAACTCTATGACTCACATTCTGCACTTGAAGTTGTCCAACTCATGATTAAACTCTTCACTCTTGAACTGCAAAAT